>JAILXH010093433.1:1915-16943 GCA_023558415.1 Piaractus mesopotamicus | reverse complement strand
GAGAGGTTAAGAAAATATTTAAGAACACTTTTTTCAAAAATACCATTTGCTCTTAGAATTGTACTTAATAGATAATTACAAATGAACTTTGGAGATATGAAGTTGAAGGAAAAACACATTTAAGAAGTTTTCTTCTAAGGGCACTTTTGTGAATCCAGCCCCTGGACACCAACAGGTTCAGTCAACCTGCAATCCAAATTGTTTTGGATCACGTTGGCATACAGGGGCCCGCAATAACCGGGCCCCCTAAAATCTATATTCGACAATATGGACAGAGCCAGAATTCTACACACTAAGGTGTTAGAAAACAAGAGTGCAAATTGGAATGCATCCAAAAACAAGTGGTAAGGCGACTGATGGCCACTAGATGGTATTCGTGTGGTCTTGAATGAAAAGGAGTCAGCGGTAACTACTGGAGGGGCAATCGCAGTGGGTCCTATGGCAAACGGGGGCTCAGTTATTGTGGGCCAAAACCTTCACAAACTATATCTGTTTATTTTCCTTTTATTCACAATGCATCTTATCCATGCTAACTTGCTACATATTCATTGTTTATTATTTTTAAATCTCAAATCTAGTCTAACATAAACATTTAGTTTGACATTAGATGCTAATGGGTGAGTGCATCATCTTGCTTGAGACATAACGATATCAAGTAAACAAATTAGCAAATTAAATTGGAAGTAACATTCATACATGGGGGTCCATTTAATTTTTTTGCGCCAATGGAAAGACTGTAGGATGTGCTGATCTTGTTGTCCTACTCGTTTTGCCTGCATTTCCAGGCGCTCCACCTTCATGTCCATGGGCGCTTTACATACTTTGTTTTGTCACAGTGTGCGAAGGCCTATGTGCAGAGCATAAGTTCTCTGAAACTCTGCACTTCTCCAAACTCAAGAAATTAACCACCATTAACCATTGGTAAACCAGTGGTAAATGAAAAACTAAAAACAGTGCTTGGTTTCATAACATGAAATGCAACATTCTTGTGTGTTTTGTGGCATTTATTAAGATCTGAGTGTTTAGGTAATTGTACGAAAGAATAGAAGCTTTGAAGATAACTTACCATCATCTAAAAATACAGGTTTAAAGTTGATTCCAGCCGTCTTGAGTTTCACAATGATGTCTGGATTCAGCAGAGCTTCCGTATTTTCATGAACAGGAATAGAAGAGCTTTCTAACAGCAGAACGCCACACGTCTTGTGTTTGTGATTATTTCTGCAGAATCAGTTTAGAAGCGTAAACCCTTCTAAAAATTCAAAGAGTTTATCTTGTTGATGCTACATGTCATGGAGGCTTCAGAATGCCAAACATTTAGCGGCCTTAAAGCAGCAAGAAAAGGCTGAATAGGCTTGGACTGTAAAATACATGATAGCTAGCTATTAGATGAAGAATAAGAGGTCTTTATTTGCCATTTGATTTGATAGGCAGCCCTATATTTTGCATATGCCAAACAATCAGCACTCATGTCCACATTCAGTGAAAAGAAGGGGTCAGCACATTGGGTCAGCCTTACTATAACACATTATTAAATGCCTAATTCAAGAGCGCAAAGTCTGGCATGCAGAGCTGAATGGTGCTGGATGACTTTGGATGAAGGTGGGAGGTCAGGGTGTGGAAGGCCGGCCCAGTCGAGGTCAAAGATGAGGATTTAGAAGAGGAAGGGCCTGGAGGTGTGAGCATCAGTGAAAACGAATTGCTGGAGCTCAGGAATCTGACAGCTCTCTTTCCCAGCTGCACCCCACTTGGAATGAGGTCTCATCCTGAGTGATGGCCTGTAAGCTTCCCAGCTCTGACACCTCCTTATCACGGCTGTGTGGAAGAGAGTGTGGCAGTGGCACGCATGGCATGTGGCGCTTGGTGACCATGGAGGACCTTGGGCAGATTATGCCCATTCAGAGGAACTGGTGAGAGACGAGAACTTGAGGATCCATTCAGCTTTATTTCTCTGCGTAGTGCAGGTACACTCTTTGTGAAACTGTTTCAGACCTCACAACAACATCAAGACATAAAAAAAATTAATACCGATTATCAAGCAAGATACAATAACTCGAGATACCAGTGACCCCTTATTTTGGTGGATTGTTTGATCATTGGGAGTTTCCTTGATTGTTTCTGGTTTTCTTCATTAAAGTTGCTCAAGAACTTACTTTCTATGTACAATACTGTGCAAAAGTTTTCAGTCAAAATGGCCATTGAGTAAATTTTTCTACTTATTCAGCATCAGGAAATAAACAGAAAACATATATTTAACATAAAATAACACAGACGCCTCTACAATAAAATGTAATATCAAATTTTTCAGTGTTATTTTTTAGTGTGTTCACATGTTGCCTTTATCACAGCTTCCATTCTTTTTGGCATTTTGCTTTCATTTTTTCAAAAAAATCTGAAGGATATTCTTCCACACCTCCAAAGTTCCAACTTAGAAGTTGGTTGCATTTTTTTTGCTTCTCACAATCAAAGTGATCCCAATCATAAATGTAGACTCATCGAACCTTACTCCACATTTTCACACTCCAATTTTCAGGGTTCTAGTGGAAATTTTCTTCTTTTTTGTCTGTTTTCTTTTTAAACATCTTCTTGTCTACTACAAATCCTTTTAGACCTATAGCATTGAGTTGTCTTCCCAGGTGAAAGGATGGACAGATGATCTGAAGCAATTTGATTTTTTCCTCTTTTGGTGGTCTACCAGGACTTGCATGATTGTTAGGGGTCCCATTTTACCATCTTTTGATCTTTTTTTTAAACTATTTGGAGACTCAATTTTCCACTTATTTTCCTTTGCCTTTCTGCTTTCTAAATGAATTATCTTGTTTCTAATCTCTTCAGAAATATCTCCTGAAAAACTAATAACTTGTACTTAAGGGGTGTTTTGACTGGAAATTTAATAAATTAAGGGTGCTCTTTGACTTTTGCACATTACTGTAAGCGTTTATAAATTTGAAGGTTGGGCAATGAATTCAGTGGCTTTAGTAGAAATAATCAAATTCTCTGGAGTGTAATGTGCACAATTTCGAAATTTATTGTAGTCATACTACTATATTACTTGTATCTTGTAGACCTATTGACTACTGAAATGTCAGTGCTTCAACTGTATATGTCAGAGAAAAAGAGCATCTTGATTATATTAGGTTTTTCTGCTGTGATCTTTCTGCAATTTGGCTAAAATATTTGTATTAATTGTTGCACTACTGCTACTTTTAAGTCTGTTTGGTACTGCATTGCTGTATTTAAACTTTAGGTAATACAGTGTACAGTACCTTCCAAATATATTTGCCAAGTAAAAGGTTTAAATCTATAATATTTCAACAGGAGACTGACAGGCCTTGAGCAATTGGTAATCCAAATTCGTGTAGGTGAAGGATGTTGGTATCTTGAGATTTGTTTTCACTTATTATGATAAACAAATGGTCAGGCACAGGAAAGCAATGTGTTCTAGCTTATTATACAATAGAAAAAGCACTAATTTACAAATAGCAGATCCATTGCATTCCATTCATTCCATGATAGTGTTTGGATATTTCATATAGCAGCATGCTACTGTGCTACTTATACTTTTACTTAGAGTTGCTAGATAACTTGTTAATGATCACACAAAGGCAACATCATTGTTTATAAAGGCGTGTTGTTCTTTTGATATGCATCATTCGCTTGACCTTATCACTTGATCTCAGCTTTGATTCAGGAGAGAGTTCATGTCATGTCTTTGTGAAACTATCTGCAACCACACTCTGCCACAACCATACCCTCGTATTTGTGCTGGAAAATAACATGGCCATTTTCATTTATATACAGAAGGGAGATCGGTTCCAGCTTGGTGGGCACACAGCACGTTTGCGAGACCTTCTGAGGGCTTTTCAAATTGACCAGCGTTTGGATTATAGCATGCTTGGTGGGCGTCACTTGTGGAGGCATCGGATAAGTGCACACCCCATGGCACGTGTAAGCCTCAAAGCCAGGTGGGGCCAGAATCCACGAGTCCCAGCCTATGTCCTTAAATTCCACATAGAGCGAAGTTCGCTTGCAGTGGCTCCCCTTGGCATTGCGACGGGTTCTGGGGGCGTTATCGTAGATCACATTGGACCGCATTTGCATTAAAAAGGTCTCATCTTGTTGTTTCTCATTCTCCTCTTTTTCATCTACCCACAGTCCATGAAGATTTGGCGGGTTATTATGCCCCTCTGTGATCCGCTCCCCTGTCTGCCTTGGCTGATCCTCATGGTTCTCACTCTCTTTATCTGAGAAGACAATTAGCACTGGTTCATGCTTTCTTTCTGGTCTCCTGTCAATGTCCAGGTCAATTAAAGTTGTGTCTTCTCCCTCATCTTCATTCTGCAACTGGCTCTCAATGGCTGCATTATTCATGCTTTCAACATGGAGCTCTAGAAAGTGGCTCGTGCTCTCTAACTTTCTCCAGCGCTGAACGGCATCTGTCAGAACAAAGACCTCCCATCCGCTGTCTCTGCGGTGGCCATGCCTTGCCACAAGCTCATCCATTCCGATCAGGTTGGTCTCCCTTTTCCCACTGTCCCCATTTTCATCCTTTTGGATCTCAAAAACGGTGACCTTCCAGTCAACACCGCCATAGCGACGAGGATCTCGATGGACCAGCATGTAGAGGCGGAGCTCAGCTGCAATAATGTGTTCGTGACGTGGGACAGAAACGTTGAACATAAGTGGGTATGTCCTCACACCTTGGCTTGTCACACTGTGGGGGGAGGAGTCTGCAAATCAAACACCAACAGGGATTAACATTACAATATGGTGTACAGTTTTGGCTTATTTGTCTAGAGAACACTTTGAGAAATTAGGTTGAAAACAATTAAAGTGCTCTTTTGGTGTTTAATCATTCCATGCAAAGACACATGATTTGAAAAATGAAACAGGAAAGATTCAATTATTACTTGTCAAATAATGCTAATGATGCTGTAACAAGAAAATGACACTTTAAAGCAGTAATTACTGCTTTAATCTCAGAAACAAATAAATTGAGTCTTTAATAGAACGTGCTGAGAAATATCAATGACATAAAACGAGGACGATGCTGCTAAGCTCTGTGAGCACTAAATCAGTGTGATTAATGGCATTTAAGTCTAAGTCAAAAAAATATCTTCCTCAGAAAACATTACCTAACTACTAAGAATGTTGCTTTGTTGGGGTAACTTTGTCACGTTTAACACATTCATTCAACGCCTACATACAATGTCCAATTTTCAGACAATATCTTTTTGGCATTGATGATCAAAGCAGTTTAAAAATCTAACTAATGTGCATTTATCAGTCTAGTTGAACATGTTCAAAATTTCTTCATGATTTAGTGGTCGGGATGTAAACAAAGTCATTCAAAGCGGTTTGAAATGAAACGGCACATTATAAAGATACTCACTGAAAGAGTTGGAATGTCAACAATGCAAAAATAGCCATTTCATTTCCAATCTAAAATGACCAATGAACATTTTTTTGAGTACTATTGTGCCTTACAACACACTGCATGTAACACTCTGCCATGAAGGCATTTAAAAAGTACATTTAAGGCAAAAACCTCGTCAAAACATAACTATTGTAAAACAAAGTCTCTGGCATCAGGCAGAATCATTTCATGTAATAACCTTTTCTGGTTAAGCTTTCAGAGGCATTAAATGCTTCAGACATCTGGTTTCTATCACCACCACTGCGATCAGTTAGGACTCTTCACATTTCACATCAAATCACTTTTAATGACTTTGTTTACATCTTAACAATTTAATTATGCAATTAAATTTGTAAAAAATTGTTGAAAAGATGTTAAAGGCATTTTAACATGATAGAAAATGTGAGAGTGTACCTTCGTTCTTGAAACTGCGTGCAATATTGGCTGCAGGCATGGTGCTGCGGTCATTAGCATAGTGGTTGTACAGTTCCAGCATGTACTCTGGTGGCTCGACGTGAGCAGCCCGAGGCCTTGGTGCTGGCCCTTGCTCGGTTAAGTTTAACATGTAGAGGAACTGGCCCAGCAATGCCTGAACATCCACACTATCATCCTGGTCCAGCAGAGATGGATCCACTGCCCCAACAGCTCCTGAAAATGACCAGGGCTCCTCAAGGGATGGAATTGGACTCGCCTGACCCAAACGAAGCAGCAGCGAGATACAGAGGATTATGGTCTGAACATACCCAAGTGTGGCCAACTCTGTGACAGCCATTGGGCGAGATAAAACCTTCTCTGCGAGAAGGTATGAAGGAGGAATATGGAGATAGGGCAAACAATACCAGGCTCCAGACACCTATGGTGGTCTTGTGAATACGTCCCACAATTTCTCACCCTTTGGGGCAGGCAGATTGATCTGGTTGAGGTTGGGGTTGGGGGGGTGGAGGGGTGGAGAGGAACAAACAGCCTTGTCCTTGTTGATCTTGTGATCCAGCACAGAGGGCAGGACTATATGCTGTCAACCTCGTTGTGCTGACAAGTTTGGAGATGTTGCCACTCGGTTGGTCCTGGGCCCTCTTACAGTGTGGCTGGTGACAGCCATAGAGTTCACCACTCATCCTGTATCTTCTTTCCATGCATGCCTTGCTCTGTGACTTTCAGTACAATCCCGAGGTTCCACTAGAAAAAGACAAGCTAAAAAAATACTTAGTTGGCCCACCTAGGGATTTCTTTATCTGTAGCCTCATCTCATATCATAAACCATACAATGTCTATCATGTTGAGGTATTTGATTTGGCCTTCCTTTACCATCTGAATTTTTATATATTAGAAGAGAATGTCATTACATACTTTGGTCCCCCTTGTTTTCCGCCATGCTTTTTGAGCAACGTGGAAAAATGGCAGCATAATAGATTATAGTGTAATTTCTAGCATCAGTATTGAAGTACTTCCACAAGAGGGCAGAATAAAAGCTAACACTGTCCAGGTCTGTATATACTGTATGTACACACATAACAATACTGTTCTAACTGTGCTATATTCATTTGAATCTGACAGCACACATTATAATGTTATATATTTCAAAGCAACATATTTGACCACCGCTACATCTGTTGTGAACATGCTTCCATCTTACACCAGTGCTGCAGTAGTCTCTAGAGTAAGATATTCTGTTTTAAAGACTAGGACACCCACATTTCTGATGATGAATCTTAGAGGTGGGAGGAACTTTTGAAAAACAGGTGCTTTGAGGTGAATTTATGGAGGTGGGTTTTTTTAATTGAGGTCAATGCAGAGGACAAATAGGCCAATGGATATAATGTTGAGCCACAGAATAGTGCATAAAATGACAAATAACATTAAACTCTAGTTCTAGACTGGAATGCCCCTTTACATTCCATTCAGTGTCTTTGTGTATCTAGTTTTGTTTGTGGTTGAATGAGTGATGACGGCCCACTCTTGCGCAACACACATCTAAAATACGAACAAGCACGAGAAGAGCAACACAAAAACAAAAGAAGAAGCACTTATGAGGAGCAAAGCGATATGAAGCATGAAATCAAATCAACAAAGTTAAAAATACTGCGAACAAATAGCAAAGCAGCTACAAGATGACAACAACTGCATATCAGCAAACACTTCTTTGCGAGGAATAAGAGTAGCAGTCAGGAGTGAGTGGGCTGACATAACAAGAATGAATGTACTAGAAAATTGGGGTGAGGTTTCCCATTGTGAATCTCTTTTGCAAATTAGTTTGTGGTTCATGATGCTTACAAAGTAAAAATGAAGTTTACAAAGAAACATTACTTTTGTCAAGTTGTAGTCGCTTTCCTGTGGGTCTTTCACATTTACTTTAATTTTTATGATTTGTCTGCTTTCAGCTTTGTGTTTCCATTTGTAGCAGCCACATAGCTCTCTTTCCTCTCCTTTCTTTGCTCACGACCCAGAGATATTTCATATTGTCATATTAACTGCTGATCTAGTAGCAGCTGGATTTTCTGTGAGAAAACCTAAATCCTACTAAAAGTCAAAGAGAGAGATGAATGGGGAAATCTAAATTTGTCCCTGTGATTATTTCCTTTGGCTCAAGTGTGGGCACTTCAGAGACACTCACCTATGACAGTGATAGCAGAACATACTTCATATTGACCTCAACTCAACACAAAGAAGCTTTATGGGCCTGGACATATTGAGTGACCCTGTTGTCAAACACAGAAAGTAAGTCCTTACTAGGGATGGCACTGATTCTATACAGGGGTTCGGTAACGGGTTGTTATCAGTAGAAAATGCTGGATTGGATATCAGAGGAAAAAACAATGAATCTGATGCAGTCCTGAAACAGCATGTGCTCATATTGTATGGCGCCATATTTTTAGCTGCGTATTTCGTCCTGTGGGGTAGTCAGGGACGGATTACTGGCTGGGTCATTGGTACAAGCGCCCAGGGCCTTCTCACTGTCATGGGCCTTGAGGAGGCCTCAAACCACAAGGCTCAAGATGGCTCAGATACTTGGGACAATCCACTGCAGAAGCAAGCATCCAATGAACAAATAGCTCTTGAATATGTACAAATGACTAAATAAATGAAGAAATGTTCTGTTTTCAGGTCCAGTTTCTATTTCCAATTATTGTTGACTCTTGGGACATTTTTGTTGCCATTCAGATGGATATGCAATTACTGTTCCATTTGAGTAGGCCTGCTTCTGTAATTGCAGTACAACTAGATTTGAAAGAAAGAGAAGAAATCTCAATTCAAATCGTACACAAAAATGATGTGTACACAGAAGGATATTGCAGATAAATAAGGCCAAATTTGTTTCACAAAGTGGAGATAGACACAAGGGTATAATATTGTTTAATCTCACTTTTCAAGTGCTTTTATTTAAGTCTGTTATTGTTGGTGTGCAAGACTAGAGTGATCAGATGTCCCCATTTTCTGGGGACAGTCCTCATTTTGGTGGCCTGTCACCGGCTGGAGCCGTCCCCGGAAATGTCCCGTGTTCCCTGTGAATTAGAAACACATTAAGAACACCTAAGAAGGACCTGGCAACAGCCCAGACGGGCATATCATTTTTACCACTTGATCGCCTAGTTTTAGAGAATACTGCTGTGTAAAATTCGACCAGAAGCTAGCAAGTGTTAAGTGAGTCCACATCACCACAAACGCCTTTTCAAGACACAATGTAACCCAGGGATTTAAAGTAGGGGTCAGGTTATGGGACTTGAATCGTACTACCAGATAATAGGTAGGCTATCTGAATTGTACAGACATACAGTCTACTGGAATGTAGGCTACAAAGCGATCTACAAATTAGGGTTTAGGGTCTGGCTGTTGGGTTATAGCCATTGGTGTCTTTTCACTGCCAAAATATTTAACATGAATATGCATTATGGGCTCATACAACCACTCATTCTTTTGTGGTAAACATATTCCTGCCTCACCCCTTTTTTATCAGTTGGCCTTCACCATAAATTATTACAGTATCTCAGTTACCATGATCAAAATACATTAAACTGGAACTGTTCCCCCTTTTTTAATTTCATAGATAAAAACATTGGATATTTTAATGATATGTTGACCGCCTAAATGAAAATGTCCCTGGTTTTCATTTCTCGTCACCTTATTCAAGACTTTCAAGACCATGCTCCATCTCCAGGGGTAGAGTTTGAGTAAATAACATACTTTCCCCTTTCACTGTCAACGCAGATGGAACATCGTTCCAATAAACAGCATGGTTGGTTTTTCAGTGTCTTTTCATAACATTTTGCTGGGTGGATTTTAAATATGTTTACATCAGTTTTATTCAGGCAATACATTTAAAAACTTTAATTGGATTAACAAGTAAGATAAAATAATTGTAACAAGATCCAAATATTATTCTTGAGTTGTTATGCAATCTAAGTCTACTCTCACTCACTACAGGTGTGATGATGCACATATTTTTATGTTTGACACAATTTCTGGGCCTTAATTCAAGATTTGATTGGATTTTCAAATTTTATGTGTTAAAAACGCTTTGATTCTACACTACATAGTAGGACTGCACCAATACTGTTAACGTATTGGCATTGGCATTGGCATCGATACTGGCACTTAAGCTTAGACTTATTGACAGTGGAGATACTGACGTTAGAGGGAATTTAACAATACGTCAACAGTGTGGGTTGACAACATCTTTTTACCATATTTACATCTTTTTACCATATTTTTTACCAGCTTTCACCAAAATAAAATATTTTAAAAAATTGAACTGTATAGGGCAAAATGGTGGTGCAGTGGGTAGTACTGTCAACTCACAGCAAGAAGGGCCTGAATGGAACTGTATAAATATCAGTACTTATAAGCTAGTTAGATTAAATAGTTAGTATAGGTATCAGTACTCGGTATCAGCCAATACTTAAGGATCATCACTTCTATATAGTCTATACTGTGCTGCATACTACTAAAATTATGGGTGAGCAATATGATAATATTGTATCGTTATTGTGATAAATTACGCCACAATACACTTTTCTGAGTATATCGTGGATATCGTCATCCTTAAAGAACACTGAACAACTGCATGTTTCATCACAAGGAGAGCATGATCAGTCCTGTTGTCCTGTTTATTCGTATGTAGTGCAACGGAGCCTTAAACAGAAATCACTGTATTCATAGTTCTTCATACTATTTTAAAATGTGGCACAACTGACGCTGTTTTTTTTCTGTTTCAATCTTACCAAACCTCAGAAAAATTAAATGTTGTGGTACATATCATGTATCGTGACAATGTCGTGAAATTTTTATGATGTTATATTTTAGCCATATCGCCCACCCCTAACTCAAATACTTACCTAACTTTTTCAATGCCTGCTGTGCCCACCCATTAACAAAGTTAGCCCCAAAAATGGCAACAAAATTAGAATTTATGAGTGACTTCATAGCCCAGTGATTTGGCCATCTTTTAGTTTAACAAAGTATTTGTCTGGGATATGTTTGTATCATTGCCCACATGAGAAAGCAACATTAAAAAAAAATCTAAATATATGTAAAAAAAAAAACCAAAGCAACAACCTTCAACCTTAAAGTCAGAAATGTGAAATGCGTTATAGTCTTAATTATAGTAATAGCACTGACATTGATGGCATATCCCTGGCTCTTCATGCTCACTCCAGCTGTGCTTCTTCCTGACAGCCCCTCTGGCAGTGCTATTTAGGAATAGAACGCAGCATCAACTGAGGAGCACTTCTGGTCTCAACATCAACAAAATGCACCATAGATAGAGACCCCTCCAGGGCAGGAGGCTGTAATAAGGTGAGAATCATGTTTTCAGGCATTAAACTGATGATTTGAATGTCAGCAAACAAAATTACTTTCTGCCATTCCAGCCATTTGTCTTTTCTCTGCACATACGCAAATGTGTTATTATGGGTTTGTCAGTCTGTTCTACACCTGTAGAGCCTCTGTTATTATTTTGTCAGTTCACCTGCCATTGAGATGCAGCAAATGCAGGCTCTATAAGCCTCTAGTGGAGGTAAACAAATGCAGTCCAAGTGACTCACAGACTCTTCCTAGGCAGGAAAGGTACATTTTGCCATCATGTAATTGTTCCTGTTTGATTTGAGCAATCATATGATTGCAGCTGTTGGAGTTCATCAGTCTCAAGGAGTTCACCTTTGCTCTTTCTCGAGAGCGCACAGTCATTTCTGTGGATGTTCTAGACCTTCGTCACTCAAATAGAAGGGTGGTCACGCAACTCGGTGTCTATGATTTAAAAAAAAGAAGTATGTTGTAATCAAAATCTTAAGGAAAACATACAGTGGGGTCCAAAAGACTGAGAACACTGAAAATGAAAATGATTCTATTTTGCATTCCTTTACAATTTAATATGTTTTACATTGCAAATTCTATTATCAGCATAATAATCTGAATAAAAAAACTGGATTCTTAACGAATTTCAGAATTTCTATTTGTCCTCCTTTTGCTTCAATGACAGTTAGCACGGACTCACTAACAGTGAAAGAAGGCTTTGATCAGTAGATCAACTCCAACTGAGAGTTATCTAAACACGAGCTTCAATAGAAGCAGTAAGACTAAAAAATCTGACCTTTTTTATACAAAGGCCTCAACATGGTCAATGTCACAAATTTGCTTCAATTTGAGAAATGAGCTAGAAATAGTGCACAAAAGTGAATATTTCCACTTCATTTTACTTGCATTGACTGATCTTCTGATATCAATTTTTCAAATATGGTCTCAGACTTTTGGACCCCACTGTACATTTAGTCAGATCAATTTCAGATTCAATCAGTTCAATGAGTTCTATATAGAACCATCTTACGCTTACCCTTGCATAGTAAAACGGTTCTTCAGATTGATGGAGAATGTGTTGTATATGTGTTTTAAAAAATGCTTCTATTTAGCACCAAAAAGGGTTCTTCTGTTGTTGGCATCCCTCTATAGAAGCATCTGAAGAACTATTTCACCATGCAAAGAACCATTTAAGCACTATATAGAATTCACGGTAAGTCAAACCATTTGCTTTACTAAAGAACCTCTGAAAACTATATTTTTAAGGGTGTAGAGCTTCTTCGAGCCTGTTGGAAAAGTATCCTCATGAAGCTAGTGGAGAAAATAAAGAATGCAAATTTGCATTAAGACATATAATAAGGCTTATGTAATGCAAGATAAAATCCTGTTGTTTTAGTTTATGTCACTTTTTTTGGTTGCTGCATAATGCATTTTTCAAAGTTATACTATTATTCAAACATGTGGAAAATAAGGAAATACCTCCTCTCAGTATGTGTGTCAGAACTTTCAACTGCTAGGGGAAGTGGGGAAAAATCCCCCTTATATCTCTGCATGAGTTTAGCATGTGCAGGATGATGATAAATAAATTGCTGGCCCCTTTTCAGCTCTTTTTCAGGTCACATGTTACTGAAAATAAACAGGATTAGCAAACAGTTTTATTTTTATAGCATAAAAATGTAAAATGTCCCCTTACTTGGAGTAAGAGGGCCCTTTATGGAAATTTATTCTGATTTTTATGGAACGTCTAATAACGCGTCAAATCATTTCTTGTCTTTACATTCTTCAAAAACAGTTTCATTGCAACGGAATGTATTAACAGAATTGATTTATTCTATAAATAATCAATTTATAGCTTAATCATTAAATTTCATTATGAGAAGCTCTGACAAATCAAGGTAAAACAGAAACCCCTACTTTGTAAAACAGAAAATGTTCCATGTCATAATGTCTTAATGATGATGTAAGTGTATTTAATACTAGCAATATTAATAAGAATTAATATTAATAACAACAATCATTATTATTAATATTACAACAACAGTCATAATGATAACAAAATAAAGCAATAGCATTCAATACTTCATCGATAAGTGCAACAAGAAGTGCCAATGATTAACACTCACAATATAACAAACTAGGTGTGGATTTAACTATGGTGAACTGCAAAACCCCACCAAGATGTTGATTAAGTGTGTATTTGAAATGACATATTACTATACAACATACTGCATACTGTACTAGTCTGTACTGTACACTGCATACTACTCTCCTTAGTAGTATACAGTACAGTATCCAGTATATTACGCAAGCCGTATTACAGGACAGGGGCTCAACTAGCCTAGCCCTGTTTTATTTTCCTCAACTCTCCAGTCACTGCTTAGCAACTGTTGCCAACCCCTTTTTCAGCTTTTTTTTAGGTCAGTGCCCGGTTGCATAAAACATCTTATGTTTTTCTTCATTTTTTTATTCCTTAGGGTTCTCTCTATCACTGATAACTTCACAGGTACATTCTCCTCTTCAAACATCTCTAAGAGCCATATCTTCTGCTTTTCACATTGGCCAATAATCTTCACCCCTTTCATGGGTGAAAAGTTTTATAATACACTTCTATAACCTAAGAATAGCTCAATCACTTTGCATTTAGGTCTCTAGTTACTGAACAATAACCCATAGTATGTAATAAGCCTGGGGTTTCCTTACCTTAAATTATCTTAAGGGAAATAACAGTTAAGGAACTTTGTGCAGTGCTTGAGGGATTATTTACGGGATGTTTGATCGTTAAGGGATTTTCAAAAATACCACCTAAGTGGTAACCTTAAACTGCTTAAATGGCCAGAGTCCGCCAGCTGACTCAAAGTTTTATTACACACTTCTATAATCTAAGAATAGCTCAACCAGCTTGCACTAAAGCCTAAATAGTTACTGAATAATTTGTCTTAGTATGTAATGAGCTCTGGGAGTTTAAGGGGCTAGGAAATACTTAAGATAGTTCTGGATGTGTACTGGAATAATTTGCCAGAGTGGTATGTCATCTGGGTATCTGGCGTACTAGAGAAATTCATGTTGGTCACATATTACATAATACTTACTGATTGGGCACAATTTCAAACACAGCCTATAATTCTAGCCAAACCCTTTTGCAATGCTAATGATTGTTTAGCTTGCCATGCTAATGTTAGTTAACCAGTGAATCTCCAGTGAACAACTTTGTTACATTTTGATGAAAGTCTAGGCTAGCTAAATAACATTTTTTGGCAGTTTGCGAAACAGAGCTTTTTGCTCTTTGTCTGGGGGGACCTTTTGCCCCAAAAGTCCAACTTACTCTCCAGAACACCCCATAATCATGCATCATGCAATCATGCAAAAAAAATTAATTTCTTGTACAACTTACTATAAATGCATAGATCACTACTGTTTACTCACAAAAATTAGATCAACTAATCCCAAAAAGGTTTCCAGGGGAATATTATCTTAGGAATATTAAAAAATTTCAGACATGATTAGACCATAGCTATTCGGTAATGTGATTCGACCAGGAGAGAAAGCAAAAGGGGTCCTTACTGAAGATACTATATAGATAGATATGTATATGTATGTAAACGTGTTTAACACAAACAGGTTTAATGAAGTGATATCAAAAGGCTGGATCAATGCATTTGATCATATTCACATATTCACTTACCCACTGTAGTCAGGACGAAACCAAGAGGCACATTATTTCAATCTTTTTTCAACTGGCTAATACTACTCATTCGTTTTATCACTACTTTCTTAAATCGATTATAATAAACATCCCAGCATCTGGGTTTTAAAAAAACACTTGAAAAG
>JAILXH010093353.1:2013-12612 GCA_023558415.1 Piaractus mesopotamicus | reverse complement strand
GCCGCATCACTGTTCAGACTGCGAGCAGAGCTTTAGCCTTTTGAGGTCTCTGAAGATGCACAAGTGCACTAACACGGCAAAAAACTGTGATGCGTGACGTTACGTCCCATGTTTGGTTTTCTTTTTCTGTACCTAGTTACATTTTCTCTGGTTGATGTTGCTGCATGACCGACGTTCTGACTTTCTCTTGCATGTGATTGGCTGTTTCAGTTGGTGCTGGCTATAATAATCTCTTTCTACTAGTCCATGGCGAGCGGTATTTGATTCAGCCTCGCGCTGCTCTGCTCCTCTGGCTGCCAGTTGCTAGACCAGTTTGATTGTGTTCACTGTGGCCAGTAATGATACCTTATATACCATTATATAGGGAACTAGGGGGAGGTGTACCCTTTTCATTTGACCCCTTTTGACATTGTTTATGGTTACATTAGTGAGGATAATGTTTTGTAATTTTCTTATCTTTTTTTGGTAGATTAGTTAATATTTTTTTCTTAAGATCTTTTCTTTGTTATTTTGGGTCTTGGGCTTCCCTGAAGTTATATTCCCTTTTTCCCTCTTGTTTTATGTCATGAAACATCACTGGTGGCTTGCTGAAAGTGCACTGTGCTAAATAAATTGTTTTAATGTGGGGTTTTTTTGTTTTGTTTAGTTTTTGTTTTTTAATTGTTTATTATTTAGGAATTTATTTCTCTTTTTTCTGGTCTGGCGGCTGAGCAGGCAGTCTCGCGTCCTCTTTGTTGGGTCTAACCCTTAAGATATGTAACAATTAATCTGTCAACTGTCATCTGATATTTTTGATTGGGCGGCACGGTGGCGCAGTGGGTACCACGGTCGCCTCACAGCAAGGAGGGCCTGGGCTCAATTCCCCGGCTGGGCAGCCAGGGTCCTTTCTGTGTGGAGTATACATATTCTCCGGTTTCCACTGTCCAAAGACATGCGGTCAGGCCAATTGGACATGGTACATTGCTCCTGGGTGTGAGTGCATGTATATGTCTGTGTGTCTACCCTCTGATGGACTGGTGACCTGTCCAGGGTGTATCCTGAAAAATTGTATTGTTTTTTGAAAAATACATACCCAGTTTGAATTTGAACTAATTAGGTTAATGTGCACCAGGTCAGGTCAGGTCAGTAACATGACTGGGTATAAAAGAGCATCTCTGAGTCTTTCAGAAGTAAAGATGAGGAGGGGTTCACCACTCTAGGAAAGACTGCACTATCAAATAATGCAACAATTGAAGAATAACATTCTCAACGTAAAATAAAAGAACTTTTTCTTGTCATCATCTACAATACATAATATCATTAAAAGATTCAGAGAATCCAGAGAAATCTCTGTATGTGAGGGACAAAGCCGAAAAGTAATAATGTCTGTGGTGTTCTGGCCTTCAGGTGGCACTGCATTAAAAACAGACGATTAATGTGTGTTGCCGGAAAGTCTTAATCTTCAATAAAAGAATTTGTGCCTTTTCCTCCCAGTCCTGGTGTTTTGAGTGTTATTTGAGTTCTGTGTCTGGAGCAAAGCTGCAGAGAGATTTTTTTCCATGACGGAACTCAGAGTTACATGTGACATTAAGACAAATCAGGTGAGATGAGGTAATGAGAGTGGGGTCTTCTCCCCAGAGCAGTATAGAAGTGTAATTTCCCTGTTTGATAGTTATTTAAGTTGTTGCCAACTCAAGATTAACTCTTGTCTGTTGCCTTTTAATCTTCAATAAAAGAATATTTGCCTTTTTTGCCAATCCTGGTGTTTGAGCTTTATTTTAATTTTTGAACTGTCTGTTTTTGTGTCGACAGGTCAATGTGGCAAAATCATTGCTTGTTGATCATTAATAGCCACAGGTCACACTGTAATAAATATGAGACTCTTCTGCCTCTTAAAGAGAAGAAAGCTTTGATGTTTAATGGTACATATGTGATCCCACCAATAGACAACAATTTACTGCAGTTTATTCAGAGGAATCATGTCAAATTTGTGCCAGTTGGCTTAAATATGTAATATATTCTTATTTAATATCCTTTTAAGATCTGAGAAGTTTGCTTAGCCATTCTTCACAATGCATTCATCAGTATCAGACTGTGGAGACCTGTCGGCCGCTAATCTGCTACTTTGCCTCCAAATGTGTAGATGTAATGTTTTATTGTTCACAGAAACTCAGTGCCTCAGGTTCTGCTGTAAGAGACGTTAGTGTCAGCTAATAGATCAGGAAAGCACATCCTGTCCTGCTCTAATATGATGATGGTCTCTGTAGGAGGTTTGGAGTTGGAGCCCAAACGGGAGACCTGGGGACTCTTTTTCGGAGCAGGAGGACAGACTCGAACATCTCCGCTGTACTTCAGTCTCCTTAAACCCAAAGACACTTAATCACCAGGGGCAATTTAAGGCACAGGTTTGCCTGGTCAGAAGCCTAGAGGATCCTGATTATTTTAGGGCCTCTGATTGGCTGTTTTTTTTCCTTTTTATTTTATTTTTAACAGGTCTACCCAATCAAACGGAAGAATATTTATTAAACTGACAATTTAAGATAATGAAATTTGATGTTTTCTGTGAGTGCGGTCACTGTATTATGGTCAGTCCAATTCTTACGTTCTCTGCTAAGCTCTGCCTTCCTTTTTCAGCTCTTCAATCACTGCATAGTAGCTGTTGTCATAGGTGTTAGAATGCAAATGTAGCACCATTTTTGGTGGAGCAGAAAATGTGAAAAAGAACCTGGTGGATAAGATGCATCAGCTTCGTTTAAGTTTGTGCGGTAATGAAAAGATGATGAATGGCAGCTCTGGAAGTCACTAAAACAAAGCTTTTGGACGCTGTGTGTATCTAGTCTCTTAGTGCTCACAAGCAGGTTAATGCGCTCCTGTTAATCATATGCATTTATTATGGTAAAAGGTAGTTTATAATGGAGTTTCTGCAACCAGCCTGTTCAACAGTCACATTCAGCTGTCACTTTTGATAGTTGGTACATAAGACGTTCTGCATTACCACCATCAGCAGAATGAAGAAGGTCCACAACACTGAACATAATACATTTGCCTGAAGTAAAAATGACATTTCACGCAATTTTAGAAATATGTTCTTATACTCAAGTAAGATGATAAACTTTTTCTGCGGTCATCCTGGGTGCTGTGTTGACCACTTCATTCTATATAAACATAAACATGTTGGATGTTACATTAACTGAGATTGATCCTTCCTTATTTAGGCCTTGTTCAGACCGTCAGCCCAAATCTGACTGGCACATCCAGATTGTATCCAGATTGATTTTTGATTGTCACTTCATGCGTGTTGCGTATCAGAGTCCGTATTACAGAAACATCTTAACTCTGGACTTTGATCTGTTTGGTCTCCATGACGACTTCAGTACGGACTGAATTTCGGACAGTAGCTATTACAGAATAAGAGATCTTGGCTTCATAATCTAATCACTGAAGTGGGATACATACTACCTCCCAATGTGAATTTCCCTGCAGTCCAGCTGGGGGCGCTAGTTCTACAGCTGTGGTTCTCCAAATAGAATAAAGCGAAGAAGATCAGTTGCGATCAGCCGTCAATGCCTTCGCGCTCTTGCAGCGTTGTTGGGGGAGAGAAACAGGAGCTGCTCTGTAAGTAGGGGCTCTAACAGTTTTTCACACTCTTTACTCTGTGTTTAACTGATCTTTAGAGAAACAGGAGCTGCTCTATTGTAAATAAGGGCTCTAACACTTTTTCACACTGGTCTTCAGAGAGGTGTTAATCACTGTAGTTGCTGTTTTGGGTCTGCTGTATAAGCGGTGTCAAATATGGACTATTTTGGAACAGTGTGAAGAACTCAGAGAGCGGAGTTTGGGGGCGATGGTGGTGTTCGCGGGTTCTGGTGAACATCTGGTAGATTAAGAGGTGATGATAGAAACTCCAGCAAGTTTCTGTGGTGGTAATTGAAGGTGTTGCAGAAGGTGAGAGCAGAGCTGTTCAGGATCATGATGGTCTGGTGATGGAAACTGTACTGGGAGCTGATGGTCTTTAATCTCCCACTCACCCTCCAAACAGCATGAGTGTGAACAGACCGTGATGAGGGTGGATAGAATGAACATATTTTAGTGAATTAAACAGTAAACGGTATTTGAATAGTTGTCTGATGTAGTTCTGTCAATTGAGATAAAAAAATATGTAAATTAATCTCTAACTAATTGATCTTTAATAAATATTGATAATGAACATTAAAGTGTCGTCAGAAGAGCAGCTCTAGTTGTTCTATCAGTGTGTCCAGGACACATTGGTGAGCCACATTCACCAATATCTTCCTAAGTGCGTTCTTAAATGCGTTCTTGAAAAAGATCCTAAGAAAGAGTCTACGTCAGATTCATGACGTGTTCTTAAAGCGGAGAACTGTTCTCACCTTTGTGCTCTTGAGTGTGTGTAGATTCTGTTCTTACCTAAGAACAAACCCCACAAAAGAGAACATTGGTGAGTCAGAGTCTTCGTCAGAACTGAGTAAGTGGGTTTAAGAAGAAATTAGTTCCTAAGAACGGTTGGAGAATGAGGACCGATGTTTAGTATTGCTGGGAAATCTGGCTCTACATACAAATGGTTAATTTTGGAAAATTGGTGTTTGGTCTGCTTGTTGCAATAATATTTTGGCAAGTAAGTACTTCTTTCTTTTAGAGTTTTAAAATATAGGAATAATTTGCAAGTAGAGTGTGGTGGTTTCCACTTTGTTCATATTTAAATTTTTCACATTGCTAAATTTCCTTTGGGATCATTAAAGTATCTGTCTGTGTGACTGTCTGTCTGTCTGTCTGTCTGTCTATCTATCTATATATCTTCAAACCATCTCCAAATATTACCATGTTATATGTAATATACATATAAGATGCATAAGCATCTTCTCTTCCAGAGCTTCAAAATGTTTACAGTTTAGACATTATAATATAGTATAGACATTATAATATTATAGTATTATGTTAATAATAATACTATATTAGAAATGAAATGTATTGAAGATAGAAGTTAGGCTAAGTGATTCCCACTGTCCAAGACCTTTTTAGCTCTAACTATAAGATAAATTACTCCAACTCCAACACTGCTAAACTAGTAAAAACCATTAAATGGTCCCCTTTGTTTATGAAGTCATTGTGATCAGTTGAGTTTTTTATTGAACACTGTATTCATTATACTGTTGTAAGGATCTCATTGTTTTGGAAAAACTGGAGTCATTTTATTAAAAACTTGAAATAAAGCTGAAAGTCTACACTTCAATCACATATTGGTTGCTTCATTTCAAATCCTTTGCGGTGGTGTACTGAGGCAAAATTTAAAAACATGTCACTGTCCAAATATGGTGAGGTTTTGTTTCGGTTGTTGGGCTGTCATCCATGATGAGACGTTAGCCAAAATTCAGTTATTTTAACTAAACTGCAGGTTTGTAAATTAAACATCTGTACAGGTCTTTGGGAGTAATGCAGTTTTTTTTGCATATCTGACCATTCTGTGAGCAGTTCAGACAGATTTTTCTTGGTCGTCCAGCTCTTCACTCGCATTCCAACAGTTTTCTTTTGCTTCTGTTTCTAAAAACTAAAACAATGTGCATTTTTATTTGCTTTTTAACAGCTGAATGTTGATGTTGGGGAATCCCAACCATTTTGTCACACTTTCGTGTTTCTTTCTCTTTCAGAAAAACAGTCATCTACTGTTCCAAGTGTATTCTCAAAACAGACAGACGACTTGTGAAATCAAGGCTGATTTAAAAGTGAGAATAAGGTTTCCAGAAGAAGCTCCAGTACTTGGCAGACATCCTTTGGTACACTATGTGATAACACATCTCTCAGACTAATGGAGGAAACTACAGACAAAGAGAGAACTCACTATTGCCTGGACTGTGGGAAGAGTTTTCCTCAGTGGAATAATCTCCAACGACACAAACTCGTTCACACAGGAGAGAAACCGTATCAGTGCTCAAAGTGTGGGAGGGGGTTTGCTCAAAGCGGTCATCTCCAAAGACACCAACTCGTTCACACAGGAGAGAAGCCGTATCCCTGCTCAGAGTGTGGGAAGAGTTTTACTCAAAAAAATAGTCTCCAAGTCCACCAGCGCATCCACACTGGAGAGAAACCGTATCACTGTTCAGAGTGTGGAAAGGGTTTTAATCGACAGAGTCATCTCCAAGCACACCAGCACGTTCACACAGGAAAGAAGCAATGCCACTGTTCAGAGTGTGGAAAGAGTTTTGGAGACATTGGTACTCTAAAAAAACACCAGCGCATTCACACAGGAGAGAAACTGCATTACTGCTCAGACTGTGGAACAAGTTTTAGGCAACAAGGTCATCTCCAACTACACCAGCGCATTCACACTGGAGAGAAGCCGTATCAGTGTTCAGACTGCGGGAAGAGTTTTAGTCGAAATACTCATCTCCGGACACACCAGCGCATTCACACTGGAGTGAAACCGTATCAGTGTTCAGAGTGTGGAAAGAGTTTTAATCATCCGAGTAGTCTCCAAGTACACCAACGCATTCACACTGGACTCAAGCCGTATCAGTGTTCTGAATGTGGGAGGAGATTTACTCAACAGAGTGCTCTCAAATCACACCAGCACAGTCACACTGGAGTGAAACCGTATCACTGCTCAGAGTGTGGAAAAACATTTAATCATCCGAGCAGCCTCGAAGCACACGAACGCATCCATACTGGAGTGAAGCTGTATCACTGCTCAGAGTGTGAACGGAGCTTTAAGTATTTGAAGTCTATAAAGAAACACAAGTGCACCAAGAGGAAGGCAAAAACCTGTGATGCATGAGTATCAAATTAGAAAACATTCATTATATAATGGGGGTTGCATAAACTAGTCAGTCAGTAAGTTGAGGACGGTGCCTAAAATACAGCAGAGATAAAAACTGCAGTGAAGACTGTGTGAAGTGCTTCAGTTCTGTCCTTCAGATTGGCGATCTTTCTATAAATAAGGCTTCATTATTTGAAACTGAGTCAAACCAGTTAACCAAACAATAAAAATAAATGTTTCACGATTTGCATTAGGATTGACTGACATCATTGAGTCACTTAGGATTTAACCAATCAGGTAGCTAATTAGTTTAGGGGTGTAGTGCCAAAATAATCACTGTTATTAGCCACAGGTCACACCGCAATAAATATGAGTGTCTGTGAATTCTCAGATGATAAAACAGGCAGACAGATGTGTAGAAAAGAAAGATTTAATCTTTAATTGTAAAATGCCTTGTAACACTTAAAATCTGCAAACGACCCTATACTGCCAATAGAAACCTCTGAACAGCATTTTACTCTAGTTTGGGCCAATGGGATAAAATCTAATTTTCTCTTTATTAGTTTAAAATTGTGTAATATAAATTGGATTTGTATTTCTAAGTAGTATATATGCTGTCATGTATTTTGATTTCATATTTTCACTTCAGCTTTACAGTAAAGTGAAAGCTTTGTCCTGATGTCACAAAACGTTAAATACCATGGTGATTATGGGTCAAAAGGCGCGCCACTAACAAATGTGAGACTTAATTGCAAAAACAAGCTTGGACCCAATAATCACCTATGGCCTTATCTGCTTTTAATTGCTTGTAATAAAGGCAATTGTTGCTAATTAATAAGCGTCTTTATTTTCATTGTAGGAGGACAGGGTCGAACATCTCCGCTGTACTTCAGACTGCTTAACCTCACAAAAGCAAACTGACCATTAAGGTTGAAACTACTACCAGAGTCTAGGCCAGCAGTGTCCAGTCTAGGGGTCAGTTTTCATTCCAAACAAGCTGGATCACACCTGATTCCACATGTTGAACCAGTTGGTCTTCATCTTCAACAGCAGGTCATGTGAGCTCCTGCTTTGTTGGAATGAAAACCTGCAGCCACACCAGCACTTTGCGGATAAGACTGGACGCTTTGATCTACAGGGTTATTTTCATTCCTGATGGACTGCAGGAAGCCGTAGAGGAAAAGGTGAAAGCCCAAATCTGTTTTGAGAAATCTGTTTATAGAGGAAGTGGTTTAAAGAGGGGTTAACTTTAGATCAGGACAGTCAACAGCAGCTTGGCTCACACAGGAGGTGAAGGACAGAAGCCATTGTTGGTTGTCTGTCTGTTTTGAGGACACTTCAGGCTTGCTGAGATACTGAGAGTGAGCTGTGCTCTGGCCTTTATGAAGCTTTACTCATTTACTTTGTTTGTTCTTTATTTTTACATCAGTTAAACTTTAGGAAGGTGATAAAGGAGGTAATAATGATAATCTTGACTCGATGTTATGAAAATGTAAATAGGATTTTCAGCATCTCTAGCTTAGCAAAGAACAGGAGAGGTTGTGGTGATTTAAGAAAGCACTTTTAGTGAGTGTTTTTATATGGTGTTCAAAAGAGAGAGTGCACTGAAAAAGCAAGTGAAAACATCTAGTCAGTCTAGTCAATATGTTTATTGTAAGATTATTCAGTTTATTTTAGGCATTTTTATGTGTTGGCAATTGCCCCCAAGAGTAACAATTGATGATGGCAAGTTAACATTTACTGTACCAATAGCGGATTTCCTAATTCTCCAGTTAGATTTATAACAGCAAAGCTGCTAAAACTCAAGACAAACTTAATCCATATTAGTATATAGGTTTTAGCAGCTTACAAATTCTTACATTTGTGGGTTTCTTTGGTCTCTTGTTTAGCCATCTTGCCTTCTTTTTTTTTCTCATAACACTCTGTTTGGAGTATCTGAAAAACCTCCATTTGGAGGGTCATGTAGCCCTAAGACTTCGCCCTACCCCTCTATCTCAAAAAGAATCGGGACTCCCTACCCCTAGACGTGAACGTGCAAAACAGAGGGCCGAGGGCCAAGTTTTAAGGGCGAGGGGTGAAATGGGACTGGGCCTTGCTGTCTGGGCACACTGTTATCTCTTGAAATTGGGGATTTCTGTGGAAGTAATTATTGCACTTTTTCCTAAATATTGATTTTATTGTAAAAGAACGCTGTTTGACAGACCCAGGAGTGTACCTTAAACAGTTAGAGTTCTGAGAGAGACTGTACGAGAGACCGAGCAGAATGCAGTTCGAAACTTTAATAAAATCTTTTACAGAAGTTTAAGCTCCTCTCAGTGCCACAGAGCTATCGCAGGAATATAATTCTCCTTCTTCATTCAACCTTTCATAAGTAAACAGAATGTTCTGATCAGCCAGTCGCGGCTGATCTGTTATTTCATTTGAACTATTCATTTCGACACAGTTCGACTTCCGCTGTGTTCTATGGTTACCATGGTGATGTGAAGCGCTTCTCAGCTGACCAATCAGCGAACTGCCCCTGTGGACTACTACCCAATCGTAGGGCAGGAGTCGGCGTTTACCGGAATACTGGTGGGATATAAACCCCCAGCGTGAGTCTCTCTAAAGTCCGGATGGGGGCGCTAATTCTATACCTGTGGTTCTCCAAAGATAAAGTAGAGAAAAAGAAGAAGAAAACCGTCAGGATCTTGTTATGATCGTTGGTCCGCTTTTCCTCGCGCGGTGTTGCTGGAGGAAGAGAAAGAGGAGCTGCTCTATTGTCAGTAAGGGCTCTAACACTTTTTCACACTCTGTATAATAAAGGAAAAGCTTAATGTGGCTTAATGTACTAAAACCAAAACGTGATGCTCCTCATGGAGCTGATGTTATGGGATTGAGGAGCCCAATCCTGGTCCTGGAGATACAGCATCGTGCAGAGTTAAGCTCCCAGCTCAAGTTTATAAAGGCTTTCAGGGTCATCTGAATATAAGAGCAAGGTTAAGAAATAAGGAAACAGGTAGTGTAGTGTCGCAGATGGGGAGACGGAGATGCTTCATCAGGAGTTTGCAAGTTTGATCACTGACTGAGGAGACAGATGTGCTGTAACGCACAATCTGACAGCATTACAGCACATCTGTCTCCTTATCTGACAACGTTACAGCACATCTGTCTCCTTATCTGACTGTTTCCTTATTTTATGGAGCTGCTTTGTGCACTGGGGCTCAGTCATGCTGGAACAGAAAAGGTTCTTCCCCAAACTGTTCCCACAAAGTTGGATACAAAGCATACAATTGTCCAAAACGCACTGGTATGCTAGAGCGTTAAGATTTCCCTTCACTGGAACTAAGGGTTCTAGGCCAACCCCTGAAAAACAGCCCATCATCCCTCCTCCACCAAACTTTGCAGCTGATTTCTGCTTGTACGTCTCAAAGTGCTGGACCTCTGGTGCAAAGGTGTTAAAAGCTGAGCATAAACAGAATTATAGTGTATGTTCCAGGACTGTCAAGATGCTGTCGCATGAAGTGCAGGGCCAAGTTAACCCTTCTTCAAAACATACCTGTTAGCTCTGAATGCAAATTGAAGCGGATCCATCAAAGGGTTTGTAATGGCCTCCAGTTGGGCTAGGACCAGGTGTTCAAAGACGTTCATGACTGCAGGGGTCAGGGCTACTGGTCTGTAGTTGTTAAGTCCAGTAATGTTCATTTTTTGGTGGGCTGGAATCATGATAGAAGACCTGAAGCATGGTGGGAGCAGAGCAAAGTTCCAGTCATTTGATGAAGATGTTAGTGAAAATCTGTGCTAGCTGGTCACAACAGTGCTTCAGGGTGGATGAAGAGACTAAATATGGTCTTGGAGCTTTTCTCACTTTTTAT
>JAILXH010093340.1:5246-17196 GCA_023558415.1 Piaractus mesopotamicus | reverse complement strand
GGCAACCCCCCCCCCCAAAAAAAACCCCATCTCCAATTCCTAGGACAAAATTCTAAGGAAATAAACGACTGATTTTCAATTAACAACCCACTTAATTTGCCAAAAGAAACTGAGTTGCCTGTCTTTTAAAAGCACAACTAAATCTTCTTCAATATTCTAACTCTGCACAGCCATTTGTGCGGCACTTCACTTTCAGCAGGACCCCCACACACTCCTTCTAGAACGCAGAGTTTCAAAGGGACGTCCACTCCCCAAGCTATTTCTGACCTTCTGATACTTGAGCACTGCCAGTTATCAATTGGGATCCACCGCACAGGCTCTTCTAGAAGGTGCAGTACTCTGGTAACCTTACACTTAAGCTTTCTGAGAATTGACAGTGTAAACACTGAGTATATGTGGGTTTCTATTATTACAAAGATCTGATCTTACTCAGAGAGCAACCAGCATTACTTTTTGAGCCACTATCTCTAACCCAGTCACAAAAACCCTTCAGGATTTTCAGTGCTGGCACTACATTAAATGGCTAAATACAAAGTAAATACAATTTTGAAAAAACGATTTTCTGTCACACTCTTTATAACAGAAGTGTGTTATTAGTCAGAAAAACTGCAGTGTAGTTAGGGGCATTCCGGCCTACTAGCATTTAATGACATTTGTCATGTTATGCTGTATTC
Source organism: Piaractus mesopotamicus (assembly GCA_023558415.1). Lineage (NCBI taxonomy): Eukaryota > Metazoa > Chordata > Actinopteri > Characiformes > Serrasalmidae > Piaractus > Piaractus mesopotamicus. The sequence continues at coordinate 16,522 of JAILXH010093340.1, read as the reverse complement.
TAGTGCAGCACTGCATCCCTCAGCCTCCCTGATTGGACAGGATCCTTTCATAATCCTTGTTGTTTTCAGTCAACAGTGTTCTCTCACTACAATACCTATCATGAATTACACAAATACATCATATAATCACTGGAAAATCCCCTGTGGCGTTAAAGAAATCCTGACTGCTAGCTATCTGCCTTTCTTCTGCATTAGCGAGCCAGGAATAAAATTAAAATGCCCTCAGGTATCTGCCTCAAAGCCCTGGCAGTTTTGCAAAATTCCTCCCACCTTCCAGATACAACATCAGATAGATCTTTTCCAAGTCAGAAAATTTCACTCTAGTGCCTGCTGTGGTACCACTGTAGGAGGCTAGTAGGCATGTTTACAGCAGATGTAGTAATAATTACATTTTTAGTGTTGCCCAGAGTACCCCATTGAGATTAGTACTACGCCATATGCCCTAACCATTGGTCTAAAACTGACCAGATAATAAATAGCATCTAAAACAACACAAAAAGCTTTAATTAATTATCAAACACAAAATTATGCAACACAAATAAGGTATTTAATGTCAGTTCACTCTCACTGACTACCTGACATTTGAATTACATAATAAAGACATTTATTTTGGTTAAAATACATGTTTGCATATGCATCCATCAACAATCACTGATCGGAAAATGGCACCTTTATCTATTACTTATTTGCCAAATAAACCAAAATGCTCTTGCACACGCTACATGTTTACATTGTGCAAATCAAGCCCTTAGAGTTTTGACTTATGAGAATATAACACTGAGCACCCGTGTTCGCAAATTTTTTTGTTGTGTTTCTCTTAATCCAACAAAGCAGATTCGATCAGATAATTATAAATCTGTTTATAAGCTGCGTCAGATGTGCTGGAAAAATGTGCAGGGCACTGTATTAAATTAAAATATATTAAATGTAAACAACAAGAAAAAGGGAGAAAGGGGCAAAAGAGGAGCTCATGTGAATCTCCCTTATGTTAAAGGAGATTTAGAGCTGACCACATCCTCTTGAACCAATCGAGTGGTTAAGCAGCATCATTCAGTTTAAAGCCCTTTTAACATTCCTTCTGTCTTTAGTAAGGTCCAGAAATCCAAACATGGGACACAGCGCAGCCTTTCTGTCTTCTGTCATTACAGAAACCTAGAGTAGGAGATGAAATGTTTCAGCTCAGGAGAAAAGGTTGCGGAGCTGATAGAGAAAGTGCTCCTCTTTTCTCTTGCGCTTTCGACAGTCCCACGCCGTACGTTTGCAGTAGTTGTAGAAATGCTCCTCGGCTTTCTCCAGGCTGCTGTTCAAATCCAGCGTACCTTGTAAACTGGACACAGATAAGAAGATAAGCTTTGCTTCAGTTCTCAGAAAGATTACGTGCTGAAATACTTTTCTGTTCATCGCAGCATATTAAACAAAACTATTAAATATGTGAACAGTCATGCTGGTCTAACATTACGCCTTCTCAAGAACCATGAGATGTCTATGCCCTATCCTGCACCAGAGGGCAGTGAAGAGCCGGCGTTTTATGTTTTGGTCATAGATTATTCGTTTACTCCAAAGAAGGAAGCAAACTGGCTTAAGGCAAAGATTATAAAGGCTACTGCACACCGGACAAACTTGAGAACAGTTCCTTAAAAAATGTAAATATTAATTGAAAATGCCCATTCCTACAGTCCATTTATTTTAATTTAGAAATTTTTGTGTTAGAAATTTGAGTGCTCAATAAAAATACGTATTATAAAAATGTGTATCACCTGTAATCTAGAAAAGGTTTTGAGTGGATTGAATTCCTTCACAAGGCATTGCATACATAACGGACAAAAGAAATACACTTTATTTTAATCCTACACTAAAACCACTTTTAGTTGAGGTAATTAGTCTAAAGAAAAAAAAAAAAAGTAAAAACTGAAGTTCCAACCTATTTGTGAACTGGATGAGCTGGACCTCGTTTCTGCAGCTGAGCAGTGCATCTCTGTTTTCCAGCAAAATGGTGGCACAGATGAAGAGTTCAAATGTGAACTCTGTGTTAATGGCCTGAGGTTCTGTCACTGGCTCATCCTCTGCAATGTCAAGACAACATTAAACAGTTTAATGAAAATGTTTCCTTAGAGACAATGTAGAGCAAACAAACCCTGACATGGTGGTTGAACGTCCTGGGCGAGACAGTGACTAATGGAGGCAACACTGCTGCGAGCAAAATAATACAATTACAATATTAATTATGATTCAGTGATCATTAAGGGAATCAGAGACCAATCAGACTAGCAATTAACAGCATTCAAAAATCTATAGTATGTACTAATCTAATAATTAATCATGTAATTTGTCTTAAGGCTTAATTCTGCTTCTGTTTTAAATCTAGCTGAGTTACAGTTGCATGCAAACGCTTGGGCACCCCTGGTCAAATAACATGTTTTTCTAAGTGAAAATATATGAATATACATTAAATACATTAACAGAACACACTTTTGTACATTTTAATGCACAACTGCCATTTATTTGCTGAATTTCACATACTGGTAAACACAATAAAACATATAATGTATCATGTACAAAGATTATGACTAAATGTGTTTTCCCCAATACGTTAGGGGGGAATTCCACCGTTTTTCACATTTGCAACATGATTGTTTACCTCACGATGATTCAAAGTCATTCAGAGTAGTTTAGTGTGAAATGCTTCATTCTAGTAAAACTTACTGGTTCTGATTTCTTTACAGTGGTGGTGACAGGAACCAGGAGTCACAATGTCTACAACACTTTTCAAACTATTTCATTTACTATCCAAAATGAACAGTGAACCTACAGAAATTGTGGAAATTGCACTCTAAAATTTGAAGAAAATTGCCATATTTAAGTTTGTTTACTGTAGAGATTTTTTTTTTTTTTACATAGAAAAGAAACAATGTGTAATCTGACCAAGGGCATCCAACTTTTTGCATATGACTCCATGTGCAATAATCACGTACTCTGTCTTAAAGGAGGATGTCACTTGTTTTTCAAACTCTCTGTTAAACGTAATCATTCAGATATAAACGAAGTCATTCACAGTGGTCTAAACGCTCTCAAATTATTACATGAAATGATTAAGAATATGTATATTGATGCATGGTTTCACAACACTGACACTGTTTGTGAAAGTTCTGAGATATGATTTTAGGCTATAATGTATTTTTTTTATCCACGCATGGCAGTGATGTACATGCAGGGAGTTATAACCAAAAAAAAACAAAAACAAAAAAAAATAAATTTTGGATTTACTATTTTACCACAATAGCCCTTACACATAAACACTCAGAAGACATGTGTTGGTTCACTGGTCATTTTTTGGATAGCAAATAAAATGGCTATATTTGCATTGTAACATTGCGACTCCTGGTTCCTATCACCACCACTTAAAGAAAAGCTGGAAATACTGTCTACAATGGACCAATTCACATCAAAATCTGAGTGGCATCTGTAGGACTGAATTATGCATAAATTTTAAAAAATCAGCACTTAAACAAGACAACTGCCAACAATACGCTGCATAAAAAAAGCATATGTATTTGGAAAAATGGCTCGGCAATGTCTATATCCACAATAAAGCAGATGGGAATTTAGGACAGGGAATTTAATGGAAAGCCTTAAATCAAAGCCCAGTGGAAAGAACTTTAATTTGACTGAATCACTCACTAATATGCTGAGGATATGAGGCTGCTTACCAAGGCTATGCTTGCAGGCCAGTCTCTCTTGGTAGCGTGCCCGGTCCACCTGCTGAGAGATGAGCTCCAAATGATCGCAGCTGAGAATTTCAAACAGCCGGAGTGCATCACTGTGCTCAAACTCGCGCTGGAAACCCAGCAGCAGCCACCTGCACAGCAACACACAAACAGAGACATACAGGTAGATGAGCTTTTATGAGATAAGGACATAAACAGGCCTATATCCATACAGAATAAAGTGGTTCTAGACATATTAGTCAACGAAGAGGGATACAGCCAGAGTTAGCATAAAACACAAAAACAGACAGAGGAAAAAAAAAAAACAGAGCAGCGATGAGGTAGGGTTTATATATACCTGTGACAGAATGTCAGTCTGTCCATGTTGTCTGTTACTAGATGAGCATGAAGCTGGGGGTCCAACTCTTTCAGCAGAGCTGCCTCTAATTCTGATAGTCAACAGATAAAACTAGCAATTAGTGAACAGTTTGGAGTTTTATGTATGAATTTTCCTGTTTTTCAATAATTCAATCAAATTTTACAAGAAGATAAATTATTCCACACTTTGCAGCTTTAATGCCAAACCAGGAGTGTAAAGCGCTGTAAAAGAGGAGTTTTTAAAAGAAACGCACCAATCTTGCGGTGCAGGCCATCAGCACGGAAGTCTTTAGAGAACTTCTCCATATAACAGGAAAAGCTCCAGTATGTGTCCACTTCTGAATCCAGAACCTCCAGGAACCGACTGCACAGATCATTCATACCCTGTGCATAACTAACCTCTGAAAAACAAGAGAGACATATAACATCAATATCCATTTCAATGTTCAATATTTTTTCAGACTTGGCAAGACAAAAAAAAAAAAAAAAAACCTTAAAAAAAATCAAATCAAAAACATGGGCAGTTTTTCATTTCATGACAGTTTTATTTATTTGTGGGTTTTTTAAAAGGTTTCCTGCAGGTTGAATTTTCCCCATTCGACCGAGTAACCAAGAGACTTTTTACTTTTATGGCAGCAGAGAGACCATTTCCCAAGGAGTCTTTCTGGGCTCGCTGGAAGAGAAACCTTTCCCCGTGCTAAGGAGTCTTTCGGAGCTCGCTTGGACTGAGGAGTATTTCTGGGATGACTGGCAGAGAGACCATTCCCTGAGGTTGTGGAGTCTTTTTGGGCTCGCCAGCAAAGCAAACTTTCTCCATGACTGAGGAGTTTTCCTGGGCCCACCAGCAAAGAGACATTTCCCCGTGGTCTTTCCCAGCCCAGCTGGGAGGTTAGTCAACATGAACAGCTATATTTTACCCTCACCAGCTGGGGAACTGTGTGTGTATGTGTTTGGAAAAATTGTAATTGTGAAAAAAGTGAGAGAAAGGTGCTATATAAAGGAAATTATTATTATTATTATTATTATAACCCTAGTCTAAAAGTGTTGTCTAACAATTGTGCAGCTAAAGAAAAATGAAACAACGACACAACAAAATCAATCAAAGAAGCAAGAAAACAAACAAGCACAGTGCCTTGCCTGGGTGGAAAGCAGCATAGGTGATGAGAATGTCTCTGAGCACCAGCAGGTTACCCAGGCCTTCATTCCTGTGGGGAAAAAGCACACAAATACCTCAAACCTCTTACACTGCTGCATTACAGTGACTTGGTCAAGTCATAATCAACTAAACAAATGCTTCACTGGTAAAAAAAGAAAAGCAACAGAAAAAGTGAATAAGTGAAAAAAAACAAACCAAGCAAGTGACCATTTTAATGAAACATGCATCATGAGGGTTATACAGGAATAGGGTTTGTCCCAACATTCAGGAAAACATGTTGAATGACTAGTAAACATCTTTCAGGTACAGAATTGTTCTGGATGCAAATCCAGTTTCTAAATCTGGGCCTGTTCATTTGAGCCATCATGTCTGCTGGGTGTGGAATTTTAAATCTGTGTGTGTCATCATGAGTATTCTAACCATATTCACACAGTCATTTATTCATCTGTATACTATAAATTGTCACAATCATTTTTGTGTTGTGAACCTCATGTTATGAACCTGCTGACCTGTTCAGTTTCAGTGACATAACATCATAGCCATGCGAGCATGCGTCATCAGTTAACTATGAGTAGTACATTAATAACAGTCTAACTTTACATTAGAACAATATTTTTCAATATGATAAAAATAAACAAATACTCTTTTTCTTATAGTTCAAAGACATTCATTTCCTCAGCCTAAAGCTCTGAGAGAGTGTGAGAGAAAAGAAATTTAAAAGTTTCACCGCTAGATGTCGTGGTTGTACTTGGCAAGAGAGAAATGCAAGCAATCAAAACCATGAAGAGCTTTTACACTACTGTGATGGTCAAAACACACTGCTGCTAAATGTCACTATAGTAAATACATTAAATTGAATCTACTGTAACTTATCGGTCATGAAAGATGTCAAGTTTTTTTTCCCAAACTTTTGTTGTGCTTTTTTGTCTGTAAACTCAGACTCCAGTGGTCTTCAGTCCGTTGCCCCCCCACTGGCACAATCTAAACAATCTTTGTACACCGAATGTCACTGTAAAATACATGTGGGCTGTAAATATTAATTCATTCATTCATTCATTCATTCACTCACTCATCATCTAAGCTGCTCATTCTCCTGAGTTGTGGGGGGTTCTGAAGCCTATTCCTGAACTCACTGGGTGGAAGGCAGGAAACACCCTGGACAGGTCACCAGTCCATCAAGGCACACACACAGACATATACAGCCACACACAAACTCACACCTTGGGGCAATTTAGTATCTCCAGTTCACCTGACTGCTTGTCTTTGGACTGCGGGAGGAAACGGGAGCACACCGAGGAAACCCACACAGACATCCCAAACCCACGGGAGAACATGCAAACTCCTCATGTTCTGGGGAATCGAACCCAGGCCCTTTTTGCTGTGAGGTGATAGCGCTACCCACATTTTTCAAAAAATTTATCATTCTAGCCATAATATTGAGTCCTGGCTATTTGAAATACTTAATGACACTATAAATTCGGCCAAAAAAGTGTTGAAGCTGAACATAATGAATGAGGGAATCTTTCTAACCACCAGTCTGTTAATGTCTAACTGCAGTCAAACTGGATTGTGAAGGCTTGTTTACTTTTATATGGGACACACATAATCGTTATTTTGAGCTCCAAGGTTGTTTGATAAAGTGGTGTGGCAACAAGGACATGCTTCGATTGTGTCAATAACAGTTGTTTGTCAAAGCTAGTATCAATACATTTTCAGTACTAAATGACATGTGGACTGTCTAGTTTTATCTACCCACTATCAACAAAAGACAGCTTAGAATGGAAAGCAATAGACAGGATTTTTTTCTGTAATTTTGAATTTAAATGACCCTAAATCCATAGTTTTGAGTTTTATAAGAGATTTTAAAGTGCAGGGGTTTTAGGCCATGAGTAACTTAAGTGAAAAGCAGACAGCACTCTATTCAAACACAGATATGCTTATATCAGTGGAAAGTCATACATGCGTTTCAGCACTGTGCCTTCCTTAGTAAGAATCTTTAGCAGACTGTTGCAAGTGACCTGATTTAGAAAGGGCATGAAGACCTTACAAACAGGCCTATAAAATACACCACAATCCATTCAAATTCAGACATTTTACTGCGCATAGAACAGTATGCCACACAATGTACTACAGTAGACATTTAGGTATTTAAATTAATACATTTGAGACACCCAACGTCACACTGTTCCACAATGTCTTTGATTAGAACTGTACAAAGACTCATGGCCATCTAGTCAACAGAGGGCTTTCTGTACTGCGGTCTGCCCCTCCTGGTGGCCACCTGTACCTGCAAATAAACTAAATTTTCATCATGTCTACAAGCTGTCTATGCAGTCTACCGATCCAGTAAGCCAACGGCAGCAGCAAGAACATCCAACTTAGGACCAACTTAAAGAGTGAGCATGTTCTGACAAACTTTATATCACCATTTTTAGGTTAGGTACTGACTTAGGACAGTGTAGGTGACCTGTACCATGATAAAGATTTAAGTTTTGAGATTTGGCTTGCTGTAGGGCAGTGATGTCATTTGAAAAGCTTTGCAATTTGTGCAGAGGCGGATGGACTGTTAAGGTAATAGCAGTACAGTAAGAATTGTCTTTGGTTGAATTCCTGAGACCGTAATTCATGTGACTAGGGCTGAATGATTTGTGGAAAATACCTAATTGCGATTTTTCTGACAAATGTTGTGATTGTGACTTAAATGTACTGTCAATAAACTAAGCTACAAGTTTCTTTGGCCAGAACGTGAATGCTGAACTGACTTATATGGGTAGTTTAGAAAGAGTTTCCAGATATGGTTGTTCTGTTTTCTTTTCACAGATAAGAGTCTCAAGATATGATCTGTGGTGTGGGAAAATTTTTAAATGACTGCAGAACACGTGTGGGAAGGCTGTAGTGAAGGTCGACCGATAGAGATATACAGAGGCATAAGTGTGATATGAGATCACTGTAGAGCAGCGGTGTCAAACGTACGGCTCGAGGGCCAGGTCCAGGTTCTAACACGGCCCACCAAATGAATTTAGAATCCATGTCCCAAATTAAAAACATCTTATGGACCACAACTAAACTGATATATCGAAATGAAAATAGCTAGTCGGTCACTCCACTAGGGGGCACAATATAGATGTAAACTAAGGGTCGGATTATAGTCTACTGACATCACACCCTAATAATAATAATTTTTACTAGCAGGCTAAATTGGATGCTTTAAGTACGCATCTTTCCACAAGAAAAGAAGTGGACAGCATTGGGTTTTCCAAGAAAAACAGACCAGTCCGTGTTTCTCACTGAGATAAGTAAAAGCAGTGCTGAAAGAATTTAATATTCAACGCCATTGTTACACTTCGTTAAACATTGTTAGATCATGTTAAAAAAAAACAAACAATGACTGGCAAAGACAACTAAGAAAGGATAAATGTGGATATGATTAAGCAGCAGTTGGTTTTTAATTGCTGCCAAACATCAGTGATGTAGCTGTTCACCACAACTGCAGTCTGTTGGTCTGTTTTGTAAGTGATATTGTAGGTGATACTTGTTGGATGTGTGCATTCATAATGTACCTTTCAGATAAATAATGATAAATAATTATTTTTTTGGTCCAGCCCACTTAACACTGGACTTACACCTGTGCTGCAAAGTTGTAATTTGCTGTAAAAACCTTGGTGGCAGACGTTATAATAGGTTTAGCTGAACAATTACAGCTGTTGAAGAACCGTAGCTGCTAATATATTGGAGGGTAATTTCTAAGGTCATTTATTATGTGAGGCCATGTTAACTGAAACGAGGGCCTACAATGTTTAAGTGAGTACAAGCTTTTTCAAAAGTCTAGAAAAGTATAAGCTATAGAACTTTTCTTTCAATCTGCAATAGTCTAGTAAGTGAGCACTGCATTCCTGAGTGCTATTGTGCAGTGAAATAAGAACCGTCCGTAGTCAAAAGTTACAGAAAAGCAATAAAGGCAAGCTCCCCCTTCCCCAGTGAGACAGCACAGAGAAAGTGCTCAGTAGAGGCTGGGTGAATGGGTGGTGGCGTCAGCAGAAAAACATCACAATGGAAGATAAATACACTGCAATGTTTGGTACGTCTGCTGAGAGTGTGGCTCTCTGAGGAAGAGCTCAGCAATTACCAGACAAGCTTACTACACAAAGACTGGGAGTTAGAAGAATCAAGAAAGACACTGAGTAAATGTCACACGGAATAGCTTCACAAAATACTACACTTTTAATAGAGCAGACTTAGTTTACTTAGTGACTACATTTAAACCTTGAACATAAGCCTAAACATAAGCACAAACTATTAAAATGTCCGAAGAGGATCTACGAGTGCATGAACAGCTAAACAAGCTTACATGTAGTAGGCCAGGTCTCTGTCAGTTCTAGGGACATCTTTGTCAATGATGCGTATGGCTTCTTGAAGCTCTTCCAGGTCAAAAGTTTCCCGTTCAAACAGGACCTGAAGATGAAGATACCAAGTACACCAAAACAAGTGAGAGAAAGCAAAATGTCCCATGTTTTTGACAGTGCAATGGCATTAACTACAGCACAAATGCAATCAACAGAAACCGATTCACCACGGCAATAATGAAAGACACTTTAAAGGCTCACAATACAAACAACTGGTGATGAAACATGGCAGAAAGGGGCAAAAAACTTTACATATTACCAAACAAATGCAACAAAAAGAAAAAAAATAGTTTTCAATTATCTTTTTTTATTGTTGGTAGATAAAGCACAACTCAGGTTATTAGGAGTGTCTTTTATGAACAGTTTTGAAGTGAATGCATAGTGCCTGATCTGATTTAGATGTCCGACTTTGATTTTAGAGGTCTGCTTTATCATTCTTACAGAGCGCAAAAGTCAAAGTGTAAAATTCATTTCTTATATAACAGGAGGTTTTGGTTGTAATTGAAGCTCAGTTCTAGTTATTGACATTACAGAAATGATGCAGAATCATTTGTTTCTTTCTTTACTATGGAAGGTAAGCCACTATCTTTCCACAACTGATAAGCCTGAGGCTGCAGTGTAGAACTGGAAATATTCGGACCGGACTGCTCATGCCAGGTTCAGATGTCATTTCTCAAATAGGTGTTGGGCTCAGGCCGATTTCAAATTTCATGTTAAGGTTCTAACAGCCCACCTCACACTTTTAACAGATTTTAGTCTTAATTTCAACACCTACCTCACTAACTCAAACAATCTTTTGGTGGCATGCTTGAGTTACTTATTTAGCTCTAAGGTCCATGAGGCCCACACTCATGAGAAAACTGGGACAAACGGTGAATTGATTCAGGAAACTACTTTTTAGTGCTGTCAAAAGAATATTTTGTTTGTTTGGCCAAAGGTATTTTTAAGTTACATGTACAACATGTTCTGTGTCACATGTTCTATGTGCAGAAGCAGAGTTTTAGACTCAAAACTTGGTTCAGGTTCAGACAGAATTTTGTCAGTCTCGGGTCACATTTGGACCCAAAATGCAATGCTGTGTGTCTGGTCTGGTCAGGCTCAGACAGAAACCTTTTTGGGTTCAGACTAACATTTCAGGCCTGGTTAAAGCTCTGATTCTGTAGTATGGCTCTGACATTCTCCACATTTTATATTTACTCTTCCATTCAGTATGCGAGTTAATCATATGTCACGTGGCGTAAATGACGTAATTAGATAGGCCATATGGTTCAACACTAGTAGTCTACTTCACAGTAGCAATATATATTACAGTGAGTGTGTGAAATACCCTCTGGTATTGAGGGGATCCCCTATTGGCTGGCTATTTCAGTACTGGCTGGCTGTTAACTCACTCGCCATAGTGCCACTGATGCTAGCTTCAATGGCAACAAAATGTTTGGTTTAGCAAAATGGTTTAACAAGTGTTCTTTCGGAAATGCTCTTTTCTAGTAATGTTTGGTAATGTTTGGTAACTCTTCTACACGTTGAGATCTTACACATCTCCCATTTTGTCTTTGGTTTGGGAAATGAGTAAAAATTCACTCTTTCCCAAACTCTTGACAAATTGGCCCAAGTTTTAGATTTAAAAATATGTAG
>JAILXH010093339.1:25585-36424 GCA_023558415.1 Piaractus mesopotamicus | reverse complement strand
GTCCAGCAGAGGAGCACTATTAGCATGCAAGTTGCTTTTGTGGGCTGTAATTGAAGAACGAGAGTTAAAAAAAAAAAGTTTTTATAGTATTTAACATGTAATTTAAATGAAAGATTTTAATTAAATTGGTTAATGTTAAGCCAACAGTACTTGTTAATGTCTTAATGTAATCATAATGTAGGCTATAGGAATCAAAAATAGAAATGCATCGAGAATCGTTTTATAATCGCATCTTGACATCCTGAATTGAAATAGATTCAAATTATGAGGTGCCTAGAGATTCCCACCATCCTTTCACGTGACCAAGTGAACCCTCTGTCTTACATGGCTGTGCATATTTGTTATCCGCAGGTTTTTGAGGCCGTCCTCGCATGGGTACGGCATCAGAGGGAGGATCGAGAGTCCTGCCTGCCGGAGCTGCTCTCAAAGACTAGACTGCCCCTGTGCCGACCACAGTTCCTGGCTGACCGAGTCCAGCAGGACGAGCTTGTGCGCTGCTGCCACAAATGCAGGTCTGTCTCCGTGTGCTTACAATGAAGAGACCACTAGAACTTTCTCTCGCCTTGTGTTGTTTGATGTTGAGTCACTTGTGAATATGAGTAACACACAGTTTTTGTCCAGAATTGGGAACACTGGAGTAGCCTTTTCTTCAGTTTGTGGAACATGTTACATGTAGTTAAAATTTGTCTTATGGTTCTCTTCAAACAGGGACCTAGTAGATGAGGCGAAGGATTACCATCTAATGCCAGAGCGGCGGCCACACCTGCCTGCCTTCAAGACGCGGCAAAGATGCTGCACGTCCATTGCGGGTTTAATCTATGCTGTCGGAGGCCTCAACAGTGCAGGTTCTTCCACTTCCTCTATGCTTCTCCTGCTACATAATGTCTGCGTTTTTTTTGTACTGATGAAGCGTCATATCCGTCTGGTTTCCCAGGCCTTAGCTTAAGCGTAAGAGTTTAAGTTTTTGCATTGTAGCAAAAGCTTAGTACGTGCATGGTTATTTTAAGGGGTGTTTTACTGAATTACCAACATTTCTGCATAATTAAGTCTATAAGATTTAAATAAAATTAATTCAGAGTGGTTTGATGTGAAATGCCCCATTCTAGAGTGAATTACTGAGTCAGAATTGTCTGTCTCTCAGAGAAAGCTATTACCTGAAGTATTACATATGCCACTTGATGCCTGATAGTTTTGAGAATTTTTTGGCCTACAGTGTATTTTTTAAAAGCCATTCATAATGGAGAGGTACATGCACGCACGCACGCACACACACACACACACACACATACACACACACACACACACACACACACATACATACATTTTCTAAGCCGACTGGGAGGAAGGCAGGAAACACCCTGGACAGATCGCCAGTTCATTGCAGGGAAGTACATGTCAAATCAAAAAAGTACCCAATGAAAACATTTTTTTTTAGATTTACCACCTTTTAGCATCATTAACTTTCCAGAAAGAAATCAGAAGATGTCTGTAGGTTCTGATTGTTTTGGATAATAAATAAAATGTCTACATTTGTGTTCGAGACATTGTGACCTCTGGTTCCTGTTACCACCACTGTAAAGAAATCAGAGTCAGTAAGTTTTCTACAGTGAACCATTTCACACCAAATCACTCTGAGTGACATTGTTTACATCTTAATGACAATGTACAGAAATTTTAAAAAATCAGTAGAATTTCCATTTAATGTGTCTGTGGTGAGTATATTTAATAACCAGAGGCTGCGGAGCTTGCACTAGGCATATATCTTATGATTCATAGAAATGAAAAGCTATAATAATAAAATATGAAAAGCTTTCTCTGACTCACATATGTCATGTCCAGGTGACTCATTAAATGTTGTGGAAGTGTTTGACCCGATTGGTAACTGCTGGGAACGCTGTCAGCCCATGAGCACGGCGCGGAGTCGAGTGGGCGTGGCTGTGGTAAATGGACTGCTTTATGCCATCGGAGGTTACGACGGCACATCTCGGCTCAGCACAGTTGAAGTCTATAACCCAGAAACAGACACATGGACTAAGGTAGCCAGCATGAATAGCCAGCGCAGGTGAGACTGCTTGTGTTTAACTTCAGTTGTACACACTGTTGCTACACCTGTGAAATCTTTTCCAATGTAAGCAATTTTCACAACTGTGGTTGTTGATTGTTTGTAGGATTCAAAAGCCTATTTTAAAGATACACTCACTTGTTTAGGGTCTGGGTGTCCAGAATTTGTCATTCGTCATTTGTAGTTAACAGTGTGGTTGGTGCTTGAATCAATGCAGGTTTAGGTGTTATGGGTGTGCCCCCTCCGTTTTAAAGGGCTCAAATCATCGAAAACCACATTCCTCTCACTTGTTTGAAATAAAGGAGTTTGAATTGATATGTAAACATTGTCAAAGTTTTAAAACGTACTGTTTACTCCCCAGTCCATACAGTCCAGATATGAAAGCCATGCTGCAAAAAACAGCCCATTTTAAATTCATTGTTACTGTGGTGTCATTAGACCCAACTCATTTACATCAATACCACCTATTCAGTCTACAGCAGTTTAGCTCCGCCCACGCATAATGAAGTTCTAGGCAGAGTTTCAGCTCTGAGTGCTTTTTGAATGAGGCCCTATTCAGCACAGCCAGTCAGAACAGAGCTCATTTATCTCCTATCAGTCTTCAAGGCACAGTAACAAAAACAGCCTGTTTAATTCTAAGGAGCAAAGAGCGGTTCAAAAATGATCATATAAAAATGAATTATGATCATTTTTGATACATAAAAGCCATACAAACATAAGTGGTCCTCAAGAGAAAAACATTAAACACAAGAAAAATGCAGGATATGGGCTCTTTAAGATACTTGTGGGTAAACACTGCAGTATTCAGCAGTGAAGATGAATGGTCATTGGGTTGTCTGGCGGCAGTATGGGTGTAATATGCTCCCCGCTTTAAGCTGTTGTCCCTCTGCAAGGCATCTATTGAGGAAGAATTAAATAGAGGCATGTAAAATCTGTAACTTGTTTTCATGAAGGTGATACGTGAGGTGTGATTGAGATAAGTACTGCAATTGTTGCTGCACATAAAAGCACTGCGTCATAGGATTTAGCCGAATCACTGTTACAGAGTTATAGAATGAAAATGTCTAAATGTAAAACATGAATTGCTCAAAGTGTGCTTTCCCCTTTCTCTCCCTGAAGTGCAATGGGAACGGTCGTAGTCGATGGACACATATATGTTTGTGGTGGTTACGATGGCAAGTCTTCACTCAGTTCAGTAGAGTGCTATTCTCCAGAAACTGACAGGTAGGTTAAGTTTTCTTAACATATTATGCCTTTTAAATTATGACCATATTGTTATTTTTGATAGCCGACTACAAAGCTAAATTTATTGTTAATTGTGGTAAACTGTCAAAGCACTGCAGTGTAATTTGACCTTCTGGATATGTGTGTGTGATCTCTCTGGCCAGATGGACGATAGTAACAGAGATGAGTGCGAGTCGAAGTGCAGCAGGTGTGACAGTATTTGAAGGAAGGATATTCGTTTCGGGTGGACATGATGGTCTACAGATTTTTAACACGGTGAGTGAGAGGCCTCATCAATACAGCAGATTTCTAAAGATGGTTCTTTCTTCACAATTATTATGCAAATGATGTTATGAAGGACTTTTTAATTTTTAAAAGAGTAAAATGGCATTATAGTTTCCCCTTTTTCCAAATGTAGCAATCAGCCAAGACATGTTTGTTGTGTGAAGTTTGTGTCTGTAGTTTTGCACTGGAGCTATGAGGCTAATGTAGCTAACAGGTAATGGAAGCTTAGCAGTGTTTGAACTCTTTGCCTAATTTATCACCAATTTGTCTCAAACACGTTTATCTTAAATCAGCTGATCAAGCAACGTATCAGTATCGGTATAGCAGATCATGAGGTTTTCTTTTGCTTAGCTATTCCTCTTTCTCTGTCACTAGTGGCAGTAACTTCCTTTGTGCTTAGTGTAAATGAGTCTCTTACTTGACGGAGAAGATTATAGAGTTAGTGGAGTGCATCTCAGACTCGCTGTTCGAAGCTCTGGGTGCCTCAGCGAAAGTTATCGTGCCCTTGACTTCAGCAGCAGAGTCTTCACAGAGGGGTGAATGGGTGGTGTCTCGCTTTGCACAGTTAAAGAAATAAAATTACAGAAAACCTCAAAGTCTATCCTAGCATTATAATTAAGATCAGACTACCTCAATCAATGTGCAGTGACAGCACCTTTGATCAAAAAGTAGGACTGCTGAACGTAAGATCCCTTGCATATAATGCCATTGTTGTAAATAATATCGATATTGATCATGATTTTGATGCTCTGTACCTCACAGAAAGGTGTAACACTTTGCTCTAAATAAAGCCACCACCACAGGCTACAATTAGGTACGCAGCCCTCAGTTAAATGAGGACATATAGGGGGGGTTGTCATTTATACAGAAGCTTTAGGCATTAATCAGAAAGCTCTCTTAAAAATGATAGTTCTTCAAAGGTTCTTTAGTAAAGAAAAAATGGTTCTATGTAGAACCATGAACACTCAAAGAGCCCTGCATGATTAAAGGGTCGTTTGCATCATTAAATGTTTCTTCAAAGTGACGGAGAATGTGCTGTAGATGGTTTTATAAAGAACCGTTTTGAAAAGGGTTCTATATGGTACCAAAAAGGGTTCCTCTATTGTTACAAGGTCTAGCTTGTAACAGTAGAAAAAACCCTTTTCGGGGGATTTATAGAACCATCTACTGCACATTCTCTGTCAATGCAAAGAACCCTTTAATCATGCAACCCTTTAATCAAGCGTTATTTGAGTGTTCATTATTCTAAATAGAACCATTTTCTTAACTAAAGAACCCTTGAAGAACAATCTTTTTTTTTTTTTTTTTTTTAAGTGTGTAGAAGTTTTGTTCTTTTAAAATTCTTTTTGTTAATATAACTGATTGACCTACAAATATGCTTTAATTTTCACTAATCAAAATCTACAGACCACTATTCTGAATTCTTACAGGAATTTGCTGACTTTAATGTTTTTGAATGAAGTAATAATTGACAAAGATTTTAATAACCATTGTGACAAATTACAGGATCCACTAAGGAAGGCATTGATATCTTTCTTAGACTGTTGTTTTCACTCAAAATATAATGAAGCCCATTCATTATTGCAACCACACTTAATTTTAACTTTTTGTGTCATCATAGATCATTTAGCCATTCTCCCCCTGCTTTAATCCTAATATATCTAACAGTTTGAGGCAAGTATGTAATGATTTAGGCATGCAATTTGCACAACTTTAACTGGAGGGTTATAAGAATCCATTATTTAGTGGCTACATGGGCCATGTAGCTCCAGCTGATCGACTACATTTGGGATGACTACATTTGGGATGAGGGGTAAATTGTGTACTTTTAATTTTACTTCACCAAACTGTTGCTTTAAGTGTAGTTGAAAGATTTAGGATTATTTAAACACTTTTTAATATGCCTCTATTAACATCGTTAAGTTACTCCAGTTTAAAAAAAACAGGTTCTCGTGATCCTCCACCCTGCAGAGTTTAGTTCCAACCCTAATCTAACACACCTTATCCAGGTAATGAAGGCCTTTAGGGACATCTGAATTAGAACCAGATGTGTTGAATCTGAACTCTACAGGGTGGTAGATCCTCAGGATCAGGATTGGGCACCCTTATCTAAAAACATGTGGAATGTTTGGGCAAAATTCAAGCTTAATGATGTTTTTAGCAGTGCAACGTTGTCAAATAACAGTTTGTCATACAGCGTCAAGAACCACATAAACAAGTCTATTTGAGATAACTGCTCAGTGCTCACCTCTACAACTTACAAGTTTCATTCACTTTTGCCATCCACTAGGTGGAGTACTATAACCAGCACACTGCCCTCTGGCACCCAGTGGCTCCGATGATGAACAAGCGCTGTCGGCATGGCGCTGCAGCTCTGGGCAGTCAGCTGTACATCGCTGGAGGCTACGACGGCTCTGGCTTCCTGAGTGGTGCCGAAGTTTACAGCTCTGTGGCTGATCAGTGGAGCCACCTAGTGCCTATGAACACACGCCGCAGCCGCGTCTCCCTGGTGGCCAACTGCGGCCATCTCTATGCCGTGGGAGGATACGATGGACAGTCCAACCTCAACTCTGTCGAAATGTATGACCCGGAGACCAACCGTTGGACATTTATGGCACCCATGGTCTGCCACGAAGGCGGGGTGGGGGTTGGGTGTATACCCCTTCAGCCAGCCTAGGACTGCCTCTTAACTTGAAAAAAAAAAAAATTCTAATTTTTTTATCCCTTTTTATGTTTTTGCTAAAGGGTGAAATGCATTTGTGATCATGATGTCTTGCCCTGGGTCCATGCGTTTGCATCTGAGGCCCCATGCTTTTGGCGCCATAGTTGCAGGAAGCCTTGAAATATACAGAGCAAACGTGTGGATTTGTTTTTTTGTTTTTTTAAACCTCTCTCAATGACCAATACTTTCCTTTTGAGGTGTGGGTGCTGTCAAAAGCTGCTAGTATGTGTCAGACTGCGTGGTCCTGTAGTCGAGGCTGCAATCTTGATTCTGACGAAAGGAAAGCCAGCCAGAACAGAAGAACAGGAAGCACGTTTGATAGACTAGATATAGAAAAAAAGAAAAAAAAAAAAAGACGTACCTAAGGCGTGACCGGCACTTGTGAAAGCATTTGTATTGGAGCTCTTCAGCCAAGGGTATTGAGAATACGGATAGGATGTGGACCACTTTATTTTTGTTTGTGTGTGCTGTTGTATGTGTGTGCCCATTCAGGTGAATGTCTGTGTTTGTGTGTGAATGTTGGAGCGAGATATAAGGGAAGAAATAAGAGGCATTTGCTTGGGATAAACACTGACACTTCTGAACTGGAAGCTTATTATATCGCTAGGATTTACAAGAAGGTACAAGTTAACCACTGAAGGTTTATGTCAAGCAAATGTGTACTACTTGGGAGAACATAATCACATAGATACAATTTTGTAGGGATAACACAAGCTCATTTTTTTTTTTTTATTTGTGACAGTTTCTTTTGTGCTTTTGTAACGTGTTGAAAGCATACTTAATACTCAGTTTGGGATATTGTACTGAATCTGTACTGAACGTTTCGACAAACGCAACAGCAATGATGAACACTCGCAGAACAACCGAACTGCAATGTAACTGCGCAGAACATCCATTTAGATGTGCCATGGCTCACCCCACCATCATATGGGACTACTTTTGGATGCAGTTCTAGCACTTGTCTCACTTGAAATTCTCTGAACTCTTTTAAGAAGGTTGAAACTGTTAGGTCTGATGCACTGCTCAGTTTTGACAATTTTGTACCAGTTGTTCACCAGCTTTGGGTTCTGACCCTAAAGACCTTGCAGTTTCTAGATGGGAGACACCCTAGTGCCGCCTATTGAGGTGAAACGGTTATGATTGATAGCAGTGGCCGACTTACCTCACAGATAGCTGTCTGCATCTTTCTTTATTGGGCGTATGGACGGAGATCGAGACCAAATTATGTGTGTAGTTATAATGACCAGCATTAGCAGTGTGATTTCATTGTGCAGTGGCATCATTTCGTGTTGTGGTGGGAGGTGGAATCTGTCCTTCGTGTGCAGTTGCAGAATCAGGGTTGGGGTGCATGTGTGGAAATATCAGCTAGCGAACAGGCTTTTGTAAATTAGTCTCAGCCGGTTGCTTTTGTGTGATTGCAAAGTAACAGATCTTAATATGGGATTACTGACTGTGAATTTTTGATTACGGACGATGTTTTCTTCCTTTTCCTTTTTGGCCATTTGCTACGTTCTTCTGCTGATCTTGTTTTACGATGGATTTTGTATAATATACAGTATGTATTGTAACCTTCAGTCATGGTGCAGTATTTTTTTACTACTTATAATTTTTTTTTTTGGATTTCTGAACCACAGAATTTTTATTTATTTTTAGTTGTATGTTTTTCTTCCTGCTCTTTTTACAGCATTGCACATAATAGTTTGATAATTACTGTCTCAAAATTGAAAATCAAGTTTATAGATGTGTAATATATAAACAGAAGATCTTATCAATATGTGGACCATTGAATCTCTTTCTAGTTTATTTCCCATCTGTCAGATAATCTTTAGCTACCTCCGTTTGAGATGGGAGAGGTCAGACAGGGCCAGACCCAGACAGCTGCCCTGCTGACCCTAACTTCTGTTTAAACCGAAGGATCTCAAAACTGGTGACTGATCTCTCTTGTGTGGGACTTATTCATGTTACGGAAATGTTTTAAATAAATCATGTTCTTTTTTAACGAACACACATGGCCTGCTGTTCTGATTTTTTTGGTGAGACAAACATGTTTAGCTGTGTGGTTGTCGATCTAAATGGTACGCCGCTTATTCATCCCACGGACTGGCCTACGAGACCGAGTGACGCAGGAGTGACATAAACAGCAGCGTCCCGCCCTGCCTCCAGCAGGTGTTTTTATGAAACGGACCCAGACGCAGCAGCTCTAACATTAACGTTCCGACAGAAGGAAGAAGACCAGGCACGATGAAAGGAGTACTGCTGATCCTCCTGCTTCTCACTTTGCTCAGAAGCTCCTCGTTAGCTGGGCCGGTAGACAGGCTTCAATTGGTAAGTTGAGAAGTTTTTCAATGTGTTTTTTTTTTTTTTTTTTTTTAAATCTTATTTTTTTTTATACCAATTGAGACACAATAGACACAGATGCATATAGGACCGAAAACAGGGATTAAGCCACGAAGTCCTACATTTTCCTCTCAGTGGAGAATCTCCGTTTAGAATGCATTGTCCAGGAGTAGGTTTAATCCCAGTCTGGAAGGTTGACCCTCAAGTTTCTCACCTTTTGAGGAAACATTTCATTTATTATGCAGAGGTGCATTTCACAAAGCAGGAATTCTTTGTTTAGCTAGATAACTTAAGCCCGGAGTCCAACCTGTCCAATAGGAAAAGAGCTGAGGCACGTTCCTATTGGACAGTCCCTAACTTTGGGCTGAAGTTATCTGGAGAAACCTACTTTGTGAAATCCCCCAATGAGCAATATGACAATATTTATGCTTTTTGTGGAAAACAAGCATGTTGTGGATATTGGCAGCATTTAAAGGCCAATAAACAACTTCATGTTTCACTACAAAGAGAACATAAATGGTCCTGTTTAATTGTATTTAGTGCTGAATAAAACTTGGCACTAAATGTGGCATTACTGCTTCTTTTTTTCTGTGTTCCAACAAAAAAAAAAAAAAATGTATTGTTGCATACTGTGCATTATGAAAGATTGCGATATATATTTTTTTTTTTGTCAGATTGCCCACCACTATTAAACAGTATACTATTAAACAGTATTATTTCATAAGATGAAGGTTGTCCTGTCTTCCATCCAGTGAGTGGTGTTATAGGGTCTAGCACCCCCCACAACCCAGGAGGATAAGCAGCTTAGAAAATGTGTGTATGTGTGTGCGTGATATTAGGAGTCAATAACAATTTATAATGAAATCTCTCGCATCAAGACTCAACATTTAATTCCATGTTGAGTCTTGAGAGTGGTGTGGGTTGTCTAAGTGTAGCCCATTCTGGGTATATTTTTAAGAGCCTAAGAAAACACTGATGATACCGCATTTTATGACATACAGTCTTTTACTCTGAACGTTTCAGACGCCGCCACCAGGAATCCAGTCACGGTCTGTGGAGAGAGGACCTTCAGCCAAGCCTCAGGTGAGAGTGAGGTGGTTCAAATAAGACCATATTCGCAAGATTTTCCTTAAGAAACCATGTGAAGCTATATTCAACCCAATATATTCTTGAAGCTATATTCAACCTAAACCTAAATAAATAGAAAATGTGCTATCAATCTATCAAACACAGTGATATGGAGATGAGTAAGTGCTGCCGTGTGATGTTAAGCCTTAATGTAGGCTGATGCTGTTTGTCCTCTACAGCATGTGAGCGCTTTCTCTGTGAGTCCTCGGCTGAGGAGGGCCGCCCCTGTTGTCCCGAAGACGCCTGTCCGGATCTGTACCGGCTGCTTCTCTGTCATTGGAGACCCAACCATACCGCAGCAGTAATAACACTCACAAATGCGCGCTGTTTTTTAATCTAAATCATGGGAAATGTGTGTTGACTTTATTTTATACTTTTTTTATTAACTTTTATTGAGTATTTTCTGTATATGCAACACTTCACTCTTTCTGCTCGGATGAATAAACACACCTGTTTCTGCCCTTTTTGTTCACTAAAGTGTTGTGCGGTGTTTTTTGACGCACCTTAAAGCGTTCCTGCCCTGTAATTTGTGGATTTCCTAAACTGTCAAATAATGACATGGATCACGGAGTGACGTCCAAGTGGCTGCTTCTCAGGTGTGTGATTAGAGGCGCACTGTGTTATTATGGTGCATAGGGGCGTAGATGGAGACCAAAGTCAATTATTCTCCCAGCCCACCTGCCAGTCACTTCTCATTTTGGTCTCTCTTCCTCTCCCAGTTGGATGAATAAGACAAAACACCAAAACAGTCTGCTGCGGCCAGAGGTATAATTTTAGCAGTCCTTTCGTAAAAAGAGTGAAGAATGAACGAAAAAAAATATGTTCAAAACCAGTAAATACAGTATTTATACAATTAAATACTGCGGTATGCTTTGTGCACAACTTCTAACCAGCATGGGTTTCGGTTTAATATTCCCCAAACTATCAAACTCTTAACTTGTAAAATAGCAATGAGAACTATACAAGCAATAGAGTAGAAGGGAAGGGACGCAAATGAAAATCAAGCATTTTCTGGAAATGTCTCTGCAGTTGCGGCGTAGGGCTGGAGCCATGCTTGTGAGGGAGAGGATTCATTTCTTCT
>JAILXH010093339.1:11475-21951 GCA_023558415.1 Piaractus mesopotamicus | reverse complement strand
TTTATTGTTCCTCCCTACTTAGTTAAGCTTAATAAAATGTATTCTGACATGCTGTTTTAAAGTCCATGATGCCACACAACAAGGCACTCTCATTAGGTATGTCAAGTTTAATTTAGTTTCTGGCTGGTGGGTGTTGGGTTTGGACAGAATTTAGGCTACAGTTTTGTAATACTTGGTCCAACTTGGTTGGATCAATCTTCGTCAGTTCTCAGGCTGTATTCGGGATAGGTTTAAAATTTCCAGCCTGATTAAAACAAAGGAACATAATAATGTAGACACCCTCATAGTGTGCTATCCAGACATTTTAGCAACCTCCTCGTTCACATTATGGTCCATCTAAACCCAGTTTAGATTCCCCACTGCCGTTTACTGTGCGTCTACTGTAAATCTACATTCTCATGGCACCATGACCAAATTTCCTCCTTATCTGGTGTACCATGGCCTGCCCTGCCCCACCTGTCTGTAGACGTCCTCCCACTCATTCCTCAGGGCCCCCCATGTCTCAGCGCTGGAGGCCTTGCGGTCCAGGCAGCTCCGGATCTGTTCCTCCAGCTGTTGGTTGAGCTGCTCCAGGGCGCGCACCTTGTCGCGGTACTCCAGCAGACAGCCATTGAGGCTGTCAAAGCCCAGCTGCTGGTGGGCCCGGTCTCTTGGCTGGGGCAGCACGGGTGCAGTGGTGGTGCTGCGCAGGCCCTGCAGGAAGACGCTGCTGATGCCCAGCGCCCTGCGGGACACGCGCGCACCAAGGTTGGCGGGTGTT
Source organism: Piaractus mesopotamicus (assembly GCA_023558415.1). Taxonomy (NCBI): domain Eukaryota; kingdom Metazoa; phylum Chordata; class Actinopteri; order Characiformes; family Serrasalmidae; genus Piaractus; species Piaractus mesopotamicus. The sequence continues at coordinate 21,191 of JAILXH010093339.1, read as the reverse complement.
TGGCTCACGGTGGGGGGCGCGGTGCCCACAAAGACGCCCCGGGGCGCTGTGGTGCCACCCGCACTCACCCGGCCCACGCCGCCCGGCCGCTCCGTGCTAGCCTGGCCCAGAAAGGAGGATCGGCGTCTTGGCAGAGGCATTCCTGTCCTGATGTTGGTAATATGACAGGGTATTACTCGCCCATAGACATTGCTGCAAAGCAGCGCAGCTTCTTTCTGACTGGTGCTCAGCGAAACGGCAACAGCTCTCGATGCATGCCTCTTTATGGTGGCCCGGGCTTCTGGAAAGCCGTGCTTTTGTTTCAGATCTGTTGTCCCTGGACCATTGTGACTCCACTGGCTGCTACTGTTTGTTTATTGAGGCTGGGTGCTTTTCGGCTGCCTCAGCAGTGTGGGCTTCTCAGGAAAGCTCTATAGAGCCCCTGACCAATTCAGGACATGGCGGGCATGCTTGACCACAGGGGACAATGAATATGGGCGAAAAACTGTGAAAATCATCACATTGTCCCATGCGAGTATTTACGACTGCCTGTGGGGGAGAGCATTGTGTAATCACGTTACACTTACATCCAAGCTCATCTCTTTTTAATGTGACTTTTCATTAGAAATCATTGTTAGGCCAGCACATTATTAGCAGGCTTATATTATTCTTGCACTTTGCTATATTCTTTCTACAGGCTTCAGATGAAATTGTCATTGTTTTTCCTCACTGACTGTGAGATCACCATTAAGTGGAACATAAATATTAATTGCTTCTTATTATCATACTGTTTATTGTTAATACATAAATCCCTGCTATTTCTTGCCAAACATAAGAAGCTGGGATTCCCTTTTCATTTTCAGTTCATCTCAGGGTTTCTTCTTTATTCTCAGAGACTTTATCATTTCCAGAAACGCTGTGATTTATGTCTCGGATCACTAAAGCGGTTTAGGAGACAGAGCCCACTGAGAAATGTTCAAGAAACAGAAATGAATAAGAATTCCATTGAACCACAAGGTGCCTGAAAAATACTCAGTAGAGGCATCAGTATCAGGATCAGGGGAATATGATTATATCAGATAACTGCAATGCGTTCTGCGAACAGTTGATGGCGCCTTTCAATGCTGGGGTTTCCACGGTCTCCAGAAGAAAGCATCAAGTGTTTATAACTAGTCTGCCACAAAATTAGTTTAATGAACAATGCAAAAAAGGATTACAACAGTAAAAATGTCCCTAAATGGTTGTTTTATGGCCACTATCACCGACAGATACAGAAAGACTTGCTAATTTCATACTAATGGAGGAGGATATAAACATCCATAAGCTGCTCGTTTTTGTAGTTTTAAGGGTTAGCTTTAGGGTCATAAGGTCATTTCTTTGCTTTGTATGTTTCTGGCCTGCTGTGCTTAAAACCTTTTCAACATGCAGAACATCCTAGCAAGTCTTCATCATATACATGCAATTAATTGTCTAAAAACTGTAGTTTCTATATAGATAGTACAATTCTTGGATGGGAACTTGCAAAAATCACTTGGAATTAATGTATTGGAAATAATGGATGTTGAATTCTCCAGGCCAAAGAAAAAAAATGGACCATCCAGATTGTTACCAGTGGAAAGTTCAAAATCCAGGGTCTGTCATGGGATGGGGGTGTATTAGTGGGTAACCTGCACATCTGTGAAAGCACCATGAATGCTCAACACATTTTGCAGCAACATATCCTGCCTTCTAGACACTTTCTTTTTCAGGGACGTCTGTATTTATTTCATCATGATAACTCCAAGCCACATTCTGCACGTAGAGAGCAGGTGCTAGACTGACCTGTCTGGAGTGCAGACATGTCTCGCACTGAAAACAAGTGTCTTGTTTAGCTCAAAATACAACAACAAAGGTCCTGTATGGATGCACAGCTGAAGATTTGTATAACTGAAAACTGCTTTCAAAACTGTATCAATTTGTGTCTTCAATCTCCAAAGGATTATTAAGTGTTGTTAAAGGAAAGGTGATATAACACAGTTGTAAACATACTCCTGTCTCAACTTTTTTGGAACTTGCTGCAGACAAATTTGGAATGAGCATATATTTATTACAAAAAACACTGAAGTTCATAAGGTAAAACATCAAATGTTGTGTTTTTGTAATGTTTTCAATTTAATCAAGGTCAAACGGACTCTACTGATCAATGCTTTCTGTTGTTATTAGCATTTCACACACTGTCCCAAATTTTTTGGAATCGGGTTTGTATTTCAGTCTTAAAGGCAAGTAACAAAAACAGCCTGTTTAATTCTAAGAGATAAAGAGAAAATGGTCATATAAAAATGAACTTTGACAGTTGTTTGGTACATAGAATCACACAAATGTTATAAGTGGACCACAAGAGAAAAAAAGATAGGACATGGACCCTTTCATACATGAGTAGATCAACAAAGTAAAAAAAATCACAAAATAATACAGTAATTTTCATTTTCTTTTTTCCGAATAACCGATTCAGTAAACAAATACTAAGATAAGTCATGTTTGCTTGGGGGCAGGGGTAAAATCTTGCCTTGGGCCTCTTATAGTTGAGAGCCGGCCCTGCCTCATAGGCTTGTTGTGCTTGTTCTGATTCTCAAAACAAAGCAGGAAAACAACAGAGCAGCTCTATGTAGGGCGAGCCACAGCCTGGATTTAGAAATTGTGCATGTGAGAACACATCCTGTGGATCCCGATAGTGTTCCACTCTGCTGAGGTTAAGAAAGCGTTAAGCAAAACCAGATATGCAATACTGCTTTGTTAATAGTGAAACTTCTGCACCAATAAATGCATAAATTCAAAAGTACATTTTTGCATTTGCTTTGCAATGTTTGTGTGCATAATTTCCTCAGTTTCATGTGAAATACATCGGAATGGACGTGGATTGTTTCTGTTCAAAAAAAAAAAACACAAAAAAAATCCCAGTGTGAACCACTGTTCTGTTCAAAAGTCCCCAAAAATTACACATACATTTATTTCATTATCAGTAGTCAGGGTTAATGTACATTTCTCTCTTAGCACACACAAGCGTAAAATTTGTTAGCATAGTGTTAACATAGTGTTTACATAGTTTCTCAGATACCTGATAGATCATAACATTAGAGTAAAAATTTCTTTTTATTCAATCTTTTTTTAAACATCCATAAGCCACTCACTTTTGTAGTTTCGAGGGTTTGCTTTAAGGTCATAGGGTCCTTTCTTTATTTCATCATTTCTGGCAAGCTGTGCTTAAAACCCACCACCCTAGTAAGCTCAAAAGCAGGAAGATGGTAGTCTTCGTCATATACATGCAGTAAATTTTCTAAAGACAGTTGTTACTCTATACATACATAATATAAATAAAAAAAATACATTTCAATAAATTCTAAGTTGTCACATGCTTGCAATCCTTAAATGGGGACGTTCAAAACTCACAAGTATTGACCCCTAGTGGCAGAGCTGGCGCCAGCTATAGGTGAAGTTAACAATTGCATAGCACCTCTTCAGTGACAGAGGTCTCCTCAAAAAATCAGCACACTTACATATATCCACTTGTTGAAGCTACAGAAGTTTAGCCTCTCCCATTCCGGCTGAAGTTATAAGGAGTGTTTCCATCCTGACTGCTTTCTGAGTGAGGCACAACACAGGGCAGCCAATCAGAACAGAGATTATTTAAGTATATCATCATTCAGTTCTTTCAGTCATCTTAAATCAACAATAATAGTGATCATGTCAGTTCTGTTAGTTGCATGTCATGGAAAATGGAATTTTCCTCATGTTCTTGAAATAAAAGAATACGATAAAAAGTACACAAACATTTAAAAACGTATTTTAAAGTATACTATACACTTTCCAGACCATGCAGCCCATGTATGGAAGATAAGTTGCATAACAGCCCATTTTGAACTTATTGGTTTTGCGATATCATGAAACTCAATGCATTTACATATACCCACCTATTCCTTCCTACAGCAGTTTAGTCCTGTGCATTCACGCTGAAGAAGTGTTACAGCCTGGGCCCCATTTCAGTTCTTTTGCAACTTGTAGTCTTTCACTTCTATTCACCACTTGTGCGTCACACGTTACACAAATACACACTTGCGGCAGAAGGGTGGAGGGGTAGTGAGCAGCGGTTTATTTAAACAGAGTGCCCTCAGTAGGGCTGCCTTCAGCTTGGCAAAATGTAGACAAAATGTTTATTAAATGAAAATAATGGTGCGTCGAACATTCGGTTGTGTTACGCAAACGTTGCAACTATGGCAGCTGAGAAGGCCATTCTTGGTGTGCTTTTCGAAGAATTTTTGGAGCCTGATGAAATGGGTTTAAATATATAGTTTAATACTTCAAAATATGTCTTTAGATGCCTTCAGTTGTTGCATACACCACGATGCAGCGGCTACATTTGTAGAGGACTTTAATAGAATCCTGCCTTTTTAATACGGCAGGGTTTGTATACACGTCACTGCCGATTTGGTAACACCTCTGACACACCCATCAAACCAGAGAAAATGTACGACAAAGCCCACTGTGCACTGTTTTACACCATTTCTACAAAAGATGTCGTTCAACCTGGAAACCGTAGCAAAACGGTGCAGAGTGTTTTGAGACTGAACATGTCCCGGGTTAGCCTCAGTGAACCAATTAGCTAACTGTGAAAACTTTGTGATGCAAAGCTTTTTATTAACGAGTTTGAGTACGACATACACAACTGTGTGTGAGAAAATGCTTCATCTGGCTTTAAACTTTCATCAACAACTGTGATCTAAGTTGCATCAACAGTCATGTATATATAACAGATGGAGTAGTTTGCAACTTGAAGCCCAGCATTTCATAGTAGCTTATTACTATGACTTATAAACAACTTTTTTGTCTGTATTTTTGCATTTTGAAAAGGGAAATGCATCAGGTCACAATGGTTTCTGGGTAAGTTCTATTGCTGAAGTCAACGCTTGTGTTCTCTCGATTCCTCGCCCCTCTGAGGTCTCATTTAATAAACTTCATTTGAGCTTTTAAAGCAACTGAACCGCCCTTAAGGTAGCACCATATTTAGCTGAGAGAAAATGACAAGTGGACAAGAGTTTGTTTGAAAGGACAGCTGGACTGCTTTTTGAATGAGATGCAATACAGGGCAACCAATCAGAACAGAGCACCTTTAAATAGTTCAGTTTTAAAGGCACAGTAACAAAAACCTGTTCAATGCTAAGGCTTAAGGAGAGGCTGGAAAATGGTCATGCAAACATGAATTATGACAGTTCCCATGGTACATAAAATGTGTAGTTTTTGTGAATAACCAATTAAGTAAACAGATACTAAGATAAGTCATGTTCGCTTCGGGGCAGGGGGGCCTGCTATAGTTGAGAGCCAGCCCTGCCTCGTAGGCCTGTTATTCGTATTCTGATTCTCAGAACAAAGAGGGAAGCAGACAGAGCAGATGTGTGCAGGGTGAGGCACGGCCTGGGTTCAGATAGTGTGATGAAATGTGGGAACTCATCCTGTGGATCCTCGATGGTTTGGTTCAAGCAGTGTTCCACTCTGCGGAGGTTAAGGAGGGGTTAAGTAAAAGCAGATCTGCAGTACTGCTCTGTTCATAGTGAAACTTCTGCACCAATAAATTCACTTGCATTTGTGCAAAAAAAACAAAAGTAAATGTTTGCTTTGTGTACATCACTTCCTCAGTTTTGTGGGCGAATTTACATGTGAAATACATCAGAATTGATATGGATTGTTTTTGTCAAAAAAAAAATCCAGTTTGAACCAGTGTTCTGCCCAAAATTCCCCCCAAAATTACACATAAACAAATATACTTAGTTTATGTAGTTCCTCAGGTAGCTGATAGATCATAACATTAAAGTTGAAAATCCCCTTTTTAAAATCCTTTTATTTAATTCCACCTTATAGTTCAAGATCACTTTAGTAGATATTTTGTTCAGAGTTCTAGAGTCTCTTTAAGACTCTGAAGTCTAGCCAGTGTTGGTTTGTTGGTTCCTGTGGTTCCTGTGACGCACTGCACTCAGGTGTGCTACGTTTTTTTTTTTTAACAAAGAGAAAGTAACGATTGGTCTCTCACTGTTTTGGAGATACGTGTTAGTACAACATGTCTGCAAGTCTCATACACCCCACCCCCACCCCCAACAAGCCACATCTTCCGCTTTGACGCTGCGGATAAGGACAAAGCAAAACAGAGATAAGGCCCTCACAGTTCCCTAGAGAAAGGAGGAGAGTTACTATTTCACAACTATTGACTATTAATTCAGTGAATTTGCATCAAGTCTAAGTCTAAACAGTTCTTCACACAACTGTATATTCATTAAAAAAGGACTGTATCATTAATGAACAATAATAATAATAATAATAATAATAATAATAATGATAATAATAATAAAAATAATAATAATAATACATTTTATTTGTATAGCAAATAAAAACAAACAGGGAAAAGAAAACAAAGGCAGTCAAAAAAATGGTAAAATAGGTAAATAAAAATAAGAATGTAAAAAATAGAGGAAATGACAACAGAGAAAGAAAATACAAGAAGTAATAAAAGCTAGTCAGTTTCTGAAGTGAAGAAAAACATTTTTAGCTCTTTCTTTTAAATCAGTGATAGAAGGAGACTGACAAATATTTATTAGTAAGGTGTTCCAGATCTTTGGTGCACAACAACAAAAGGCTGCTTTGCTGCTTTCTTTAAGTGTCATAAGTAAAAAATGGAGAAGGCCGGCACTGAATGATCTTAAGAAACGATCTCTACCATTTAAAGTCAGCCTGAAATCAAAATAGATTTTTTTTTTTACTTGTCAGTTCATATTCTTGGTCATATTAAGCACGATTCATCATGCCATATCATTTAAAAGAGAGAATTTTTGTTTTTCCGTTGTCTTCCATCAAAATATGATGACTTTTGCCCTCCTTCATACTGCGTTTTATTTAGGAATATGTCATAGTACTCTGGTAGTGAAATTGGGTCCTTTATGAATGTGTATTGAGTCCTGCCTGGAAACAACAAAATTTTCTGCCTTATCTGACTTGCTTAATGCTGAAATAACATGTTGTGTAAGGCTGCTGCTTTTAAATGATGATTCATCTCTGGCTCTGTGTAACCAGCAAAAGCATATTCTGTTTGTTGATTTAACTGACGCAAAGAAAATGTTAGTCCTGCAGCCGCCACACTCCTTCTCCTTTACTCAGTCATGCAATCTTTGCTTGATGTAATGTACATGGAAATGTCAATAGCTAGACAACATGGTGCAAAGCGACGAATCATCAGTGCATGGTTCTCAGTGGCTGGGAGAGTGAAAGATCTGTTGCAACATATACTTTGCTATGTATGTATGCATGTGTGCACGTATACCTATTGTTTATATGCACACATAGGTTTTATGTTTGTTATAATGTGAACTATGTTTAGTAGCCCCTTGTGTAGAAGTAAATGGTCACCAAATGTGGTGGGAGGGTGGATGTGCCAGAATATAGCTGATTTGGGGTTAAAAGTACAGTGTCTCAATGTAAATTGTAAACTTATTTTTATGTGTCTTAGTACAGAAGGAAAATGTAATATGGTTTTCAGTTCAAATTGACTTTTAGGATGTGACCAAAACTGTATACTGCTATATTAATAATATCTCAAAATAGTACATCACCATTAGTTGTGCATTTATGTAGTATATGTATACAGCCTAAAAGATTTAGAAACTAGTTGTAAATTGCTAGTCAAACCTAAAGGAAGCTGGTAAAGTGATGCTAAGGCTGGACTTATGATCTTGTTTTCTGCAATGTATTAATATTTTAATATTTTATAATATTTTGCCAGTTGTGGTTTGTCGTTGTTGTTGGAACTCCTGTGAGAGATGTGTTGTAATAGTCAAGGTGAGAAAAAACAAAAGTATCGATCAATTTCTTGCCATCTTGAACAAGGGGTAGATAATGGAGGTCTGACATGTGATGTTTTTAATAGTTTTATACATGCATGGTTTAGAAGTAGAATGCAGAATTACATCAATATTTCTAACTACAGCATTTGTCTGTAGAGCATAGACCTTTATCTATGTAATATAATGTGCATAGTAACACAACAAGAATTCTTACACACAGTAGGCCTATAGATTACTACTAGACAGTACTACAGGAACAATACAGGAAGTTCAGAACACTACAGATTATTATGGAAGAATTATATATATATATCTTACTGTGTCTGCAGTTCTTTTTAAAAGGGTTTGATCTGTTAACAGTAGTCTGTCAGAGCTGTTTGCTCTAGTATTGTGTGATGCTACATAGTTCATATTGTGTTCCACCCACAAGTGATTCAGCGTGCCAGACACATACCTCATTTAATCATTTAATCTCCACTAACCTTATAAGCATAATAACGTTAGAGATAGCTGGGACAGAAGATATCTTCTCTGCATGTTGTAGCATTTCAAATGCTGTAACTACACCCCATTGCTACGCAGCGCTAGTCTATTCAGGTAAAAATGCTAGGTGATGTGGCACTGTTCATAGCTATACATGTCCAGATCTGTGATGCCACAGCAGCACAGAGAAATGCTGTAGGCTGTGATAAGCGGATGATTGATTAGCTAATGGCTCTCACTGACTCTACATTTAAGACTTTAAGCTAGGCTGAGGTTTAGCTTGCAGCTGCTACTTTCACACAAGAATGAGAAGTGAGGCAGCTAACAGCAACTGAAACTTGCTTTACCAAATATGTACAGTACGTTTTATGTAAGTACTAAATGCTTGAGAGAGGTTTCTGTTCTATATGAACAACAAAAAAAAAAAACGTGCTGGGAAACAATTCTAGGACATGTAGGTTTTCAAAAGCAAAGCTAAAGGCTGTGGCCTTTAGCGTGAAAACAGTGTAAAATGTGTCTCAGTTGGTACACCACTGCTCTTTTTTAATTATAAAGAGTGCAGCTGAATGTTCAGAGTTTACAGCATAGATCAGAATAGCTTGTGTTTTGAATGCTGGTATGCTGGTCAACAAGCATGACCATTCTGGGTGACCAGCTATACCAGCAGCAGATTGGCATAGACCAGTTTGGGTTTTATTTCAGCAGGGAATGTGTACAAGACTGTACACTTTTGCATACAGTCTTGATTTTCTGCAGAAAGAATACCATCCTTTAATTTTTTACCATGTTTTTGTCGCTTTCATTTTTTAATATTGACAAAAAAAGAAAAAGAAAAAATCACAGCTTTTTGAATGTCTTAAATGAATCTCTTTGAGATTGTGATGGAACGGATGAAGATAAATAACTTGATTGCTCAAAATGAAAGAGAGGTATTTCCAAAGTGTGATGAATTGTTGTGTGCACATGTTCTCCTCAAAGGTGTTATGTTCCCCAGGTTGCTGCCTGCATGAGTGGCTATATGGTTTCTTTGTGGCAGAGTGTCACCACCCTGACCACACTGACCGTGCAAAAGCAGCATGACATGCTCAGATTAGCAGATAACAGCTGCAAGCAACGGTAACTATCAGATGTTTCCATCATTTCTCTGCGGCACTGATGTTTACTATCTCTTTCTTTGAGAGTGGTGATTGTTTTTATTCACTTGTTTAATTTTATTTTCCAGTTTTGCTCACTTTGGTTATGTAATGCTATCATCGGCAGGGCCTTAGGGGGTGAAAAGAGAGATGCTATGCTTCACTTGTCAGAGAGACAGGCAGGTGACGCCAATACTTCAGGCAGGTGCTGTCCAAAAACACTCCTCAAGGCTTTCAAGACCAGGCAGGGCCTGTCAAATTC
>JAILXH010093338.1:1488-14597 GCA_023558415.1 Piaractus mesopotamicus | reverse complement strand
AATATATATAATATATAATTTTGTAAATGAGATGTCTAAATGTGAAATAGGGATGAGTCAGAAATTCTGAATATTCAAATAGTCATTAATATCTTAAAAAATCTAATAGTAAACTTTAATTTTTGATACGCAAATTTGCTTTCTTTAACGTTGTACATTCTCATATTTAAGAATCATGAGATGTTTATATTCAATACTCCACTAGAGCGTGGTGAAGAACCAGCACTTGAGGGTCTTTTCTGGGGTCTCTGGTAGAAATACAAAGTGCAGCTGCTGTACATAAGGAGCGTTGCAGGAAGGTATAGATAAACAAGAAGTTCAGGTTTATTTCACTCTGTACTGATATAGATGTAATGGAATAAAACTTTCAATGTCATTTAATAAATATATCAGGTTTGCTAACAGCTATTTAAGTCTTTTTAAAATGACTGAAATTACTCAAATTACTTTTTGAGCTAGAATGTATGAGGTGAAATACGATATGAGTAGTAATGTTAGCTGGGGTGAAACAGAAGCATTTGCCTGTTCATCTTAAAGACTTTAAATTTGCACCTTTTCCAGTGTACATTTCAAGCCTTCTGCCTTGTCTCTTGCCATGCCTGTGTGGTCTGAGTTTTATACAGTACAGTAACAGAGAGATGCCAAGTGGCGTTTTTTTATTTATTTATTTATTTATGTATTTTTTTTTTATTGTTGAATGCTGCATACTGTGTTTTGTCCACTAGACGTGACGATTTCGATATTTTTCAAATAATAGCTTACAAATTCTTTTATCAAATTTGACTGAAATGCACATGCCTAGTGTGTAGAATCTTTTAAAGAATCAGGCCTAGTAATCCTTATTTTTAAGAGTATGTTGCTATAGCCACCATGCACCACTACACTGGAGCTGGCCTTTTAAGAGAGAGGCAGTCCTTTTAAATGGAATTTTGATATTTCTCTCTAATGAATCATATAACCAGTGAGACATGACTCAATATGACTGATGGAAATTGGAGAGAGAAGCACACTGTCAGTCAGGCAGGTTTCAGAAGCAGATTCCACTTCACTGGAGCCTTCTGTGAAATTGCATGGGATCCAAACATAATTTTTGGAGCTGAAGGTTGGAATACTTAGCATAACTAGTAATCGAATCTAATGATGCTGAAGCAGATGGGATTGAACACAGTTATATTGTTCCATTTGATCTTTAGACTTGGTAGGTGCTGCATACATACCAACTGAATAACTCTCTGCACATGTTACTTGATATCCTTGTCTGTGACTCTGTGAACATTCTTATGAGGCTAGATCATTGAGTGAACAGGGGACTGAAGAGACTTGAATGGACAATGGCGTATGCCTCAGGATATTATAGTAGATATCTGTATAGAAACAGTGACGGTACCTTTGTGAGTTTGGGCCAGGAGAGTCCCTGTGTGTGTGCGTGTATGTTTGTGTATGATATTACTTCCTAATGAGCAGTGAGAGTACTGGACCTTTTCAGTGCGCAGAGCTTGAGCTGGAACAGACCAGCCAGACGTGCTGTCTGAACAGGATTCTTTCTGTGTCTGCTAGACTCATTTAACTACTGATTAAGCTTCCACACATACACACACTCTGCCTTGCAAATATTAATTTCATTTGTGCTGCACCACATAAAGTATCTCATTTCATTCAGGCCATAATGCAGCTCATAACGGAAAATGAGTTTGGGGGCAGAGAAATCACTGTGTTTATTAAACTCAATTCAGATCAAAATTGGTATTTTCATATTTGACCAGAAAGTACAGGGATGCCATGCGAAGGTGGGAGATCATTCTGGAGATGGACAGCATCTCTTATTGCACCATTATCATCACCATCATCATCATCACCACCACCACCACCACCACCATCATCATTGCTGTTTATGAGGGTGGTAATGATTTTAGGCTCGGTAATGGACCCCTGACATCTCCAACAAAGGCAACAGCACAAATATGGCCGGAGCCCCGCTGCTCGCCGCCATCAGCAGAAAATGACAAGCGTTCTGCAGATTTCCATCATTTCATTATACGCTTGCTCCTACACACATGCCCTCATTCACTTGTCATAGAGCAGGAAATGATCCTTATTGTGGCGTCCTGCATCCCTCTAATAGTCTCTCTGCTGGCTGGCACATAGCTCTCATAGGCTAAATATCAGCCACCCCATGCCCTCTGTATCACCTTTGTCCGCGGTGCCTTGCTCCATTACAGATTCATTCAAGACCCGTGTGCCTGGCTGAGTGAAATCAACTCCAGGTTTGGAGACGGCGACATTTATAGTTATGTGACGATTTGGTCCGGAGGGCTTCTTTTACATCATGACTGTAGCTGTTCTCTAAAGTATTTTTGTTTCCTGTAGCCAATGAAGGCAGCTAGGTGTTCCACGTTTGCAGATTTTACTGCTCTGAGTTTAACCCCCACTTTTCTGAGTGCCCTTCTTCGTCTTGCTTAACTGGTAGGCCTGAACGATTTGTGGAAAATATCTCATTACAGTGTTTCTGGCCATTGCGATGATTGCGATTTAGATGCCTGCCTTCCTTCCTTCCTTCCTTCCTTCCTTTTCCTTCCTTTTCCTTCCTTTCCTCCCTTTCCTTCCTTCCTTCCTTCCCTCCCTTTCCTTTCCTGGAAGATCAGCTCATACGTTTTTTTTTTGGGCTAGATGCTGAACAGTGACAACTGTGAATAATGTAGGATATAATTAAAATTGCACTCTTTCAGTTTCAATATTAAAATGATTAGTCCTAGGCCTGTTACTAGGTAATGTTATGTTGCATCTGTGTTGTCTAATAGAGTGCAACAAAAGAATGACAAAAGATGCTTTTGCTTTTACACCAGTCCTGAATGGGGGAAAAAAACAGTGGAAAAAAAAAAATGGCGAAATTGTATTTTGTACTAGTGGCCTGCTGTCATGCTGCTTGCTGAGCCTGTATAAAATGCTACACTACACTTACAGTAGTCTAAAACCCAAAATGTGCTTTTTGTTCAGTGTGTAATAATTATTCAAACAGTTTAAGCTGATGTTTAGATTTTATTGGCAGCAGGACAGTGCTGAACTGTGGTGTTTGGGCTTATCACTGTATCTATATGAGAGCATCAGAGTTATAGGCTTGATATTTGGCTTAAACAGAATAGTGTTTTTGTGTTTCTGATTTTGTTAGCTCATAGAGGTTAACATTGTTTTGGACTAGACACTGGTTCCATTAGGATAAAGCAATGCTGTGTTTTCAGTTCCAGTGCAAAACTTGTGGTGGTCAGAGCTAAATTGTTTTTTCCTGGTCCATGTGTATCTGTAGAACACACAATTGGTAAATCCCAGTGTCCACTGTCTGAACTTGGCTGTGGCTTTACTGACTATAGGCAGATGCATCTCTATTGTGCAGCTGATGCTTTGCCTTTGAAAAAGGTCATACAGCACACAGTCTATAAGTAAATGGAGAAACTGGGAAAGCTTTGCCCATATCGTACCTTGTGCACCTGTTCCTAAGATGCAAAGTGCAGCTCGAGACAATCTCATGAGCCTTAACGTATTTAACTGCTGCAGCGATGGCTAATGCTAACTCAAGGTCATGAATTTATGGTAGAATGGCAGAATGGCAGAATGGGCTTCAGTAAGGTAGTACTTTAAAGCTTTCTGCATTTGCCTAGAACAAAATGTAATTAATTCACAGTGAAAATGAAGTGTTCTATTTTAATTACTCACTTTCGTCTGTTATGAAGTTCAGCTATGTCTTAGAGCCCTCACCAACTCTTTACCCTTAAATGGTCTTAGTGATTTTATTTAAATGATGCCACAAATGCCTATGGTAAGTTCCTTTGATGAGATGTTTTGATGAGACCTGATGCTGTAGGACTGGATAATGGTTGATGGCCCATTGCTAGACTTATAAATGCTCATGTTACTGTTACTGTTAACATGGAAAATGTACACATTTGTTAGCTGTGGTTTGTGCAGTGGAATGTACAGTTGAATGTTACAGTTTTCTGCTCCCTGTTTTAGGGGAAGAAGTTCTTTGAAATATGCCTAGAATTTCCTTCCAACAGATCATGAATCTACAAAGTTGTTATGCAGAACTGAGAAGTACTGAATGGTGATGTTAATTGAGAAGCTGCCTGGAGATAAAGTTTACCACAACAAATCCTTTTCTGTACTGCTGTTTTTTCCAAGTCAAACTGCATTGGATCCAGATGTTACTGCAGTCTTGATGAGAGGAATTGTGACTAAATCACTGCAGGAGCCATTAGTAATGTCTGAATGGACAGTGGCATGTCCATCTGCAACATTAGCTTTGAAATGTACATTTATAAAAACATTGCTTAAAGCAAATAGGAATTGTTCTGAGAATTTGGCCTTTTCTTTAAGCCAATTCATCTGTGGACTAAAGCTGTCAGACGAAGGCGCCAGCCCAAAATAAACGGAAAACCCACAGCAAACTCTCCATAAAATGTATTCTAAGACAGACTGCAGACATTTTGTCTCTAAAGACAAGGAATGCAACTTTGGCTTTGTCTGCTGCCTGCTTTACTAAAGAGCACACAGAGACTGTTCATCATAAATCATTAGAGTCTATGGGTGTGTAAAATTAGGGTCGAATGATGATAAAATTCAGTATCATGATATTTTCAAAAAACATCATAGTATCCAATAAGGTGCAAGTTTGCATTCTGTTGTCATCTTTTACAATGACATCAAAGGTAACCTTGTTCTGTACTGTAAATGTTAACCAGACAAAAACACATCTCCAGAAAGGAAATGTAAAATTTATTTAATTATGTATTTAATACTGTCCTTTCAAAACAATTTGAAGCACCCATTTAACTATCAAAGCCTAGATACCATTTGTAAAATGCTCAAATTGGAATAAAAAAAAAAAACCAGAAACAAACTGCTTGACATTAGGAACTTACCTGTTTTGCTGGCATTTTATGAGGAATGCAATGCCCAAAAATATACACCAAAAGTAACAAAGGTAAAATCCAAGCAGTATTATAGTGTATCATATATATATTCATAGGTAAATAATTATAGGTATACAAAAATAAAATAATAATTATTGATGCACCAATGCAAGATTAGTAACTGTTAGTAGTCAGTATTAGTAACTTATGTTTAAGTGTTTGCTGATATCATTGCAGTGATTGAACGGTAAGCATATGGCAGATCAGCAGTCCATTAATAGGCCTGTCATGATTATTATATGATCATCTGATCAGTCATTTGTGCTGATTGCAGTTGAAGGGTTTTGTTCTGAAATGCAGTGTACTTTCAGGACTTTTTTCCCTCATGTTATATATTGTTGGCAGTTGTATTTACTTTGTTTTAAATTTGTTTACCTTTTCAAGATCTCATTATATGCAAAATTGTTACAAATAAATACATAGCATTTAGAAAAAAGTACAATTAAAAACAATTAAATTCTTAATCAGTTATTTATGTGGCAATAATTTGTCAGCTAAAATTTCGTGATTGTGACAGGCCTGTTCATTAACTAGTGATAAAAGAAGCATCGTCTGTTCCCTGGTGTGTACAGCTGCATTTTTCATTCTTTATCTAGAAGAGAATGATTATCACATGCATCCATTAGATTCACTGGTGTTACTGGTCGTCATTGGTGTCACACATAAGGACAGCAACAGCAGTGATATTTTTAATGAAACAGAGCATCAAACCACATATTGTCAATCATGGAATATCCTCTAAAATATGTAATTTAATCCATTTGTATTCTGTTTGTTCACAGTTACCTACTAGTGACTTTAACTAGTAACTTCATATGAAATCATGATTTCTGATAACTGAAAAGACACAGTGGACTTACCATGTGCTTTTCTTCATAGATCCTCAGAAAATAGGTAAAAGGAAGTCGTGATGTCATCAATCTGATTATTATTTCAAAATAAGGGATTTTTGTTACGCAGTAACACCAGTCCTGACTCCTGGGGACCACAACTTTCATTATATATGTTATAATAATGATTTGGCATTTGTTTTCCTTGTCATTTAAATCATATATTTCACAGTCATTGCAGTAAAAATTGCAGAAAAAACATGTTTTTTTTAACTGAAAATATGGCACTCACCCTTTACACATGACTGTGAGGACAAGCACTTCTGTGGTGCTCTGAATTCTATATAATTGATTTAAAAAACAATATTGTTAAATTGAGGCTCAAGAAGGTGTAATTGTTAAAATAACTTATTGTTTTATTTTGAAATATAAACAAATTGTAACCCTATATACACCGATCAGGCATAACATTATGTCCTTGTTTCTGTGCTCATTGTCTTTATCAGCTCCACTTACTATATAGGTGCACTTTGTAGTTCTACAGTTACAGACTGTAGTCCATCTGTTTCTCTGTACAGTGTATTAAATAACCACACCGATCAGGCATAACATTATGACCACCTCCTTGTTTCTATACTCATTGTCCATTTTATCGCACCTTAACTATGCCAACCTACCTTAAGTAATGTACACCAATCAGGCATAACATTATGACCACCTCCTTGTTTCTATGCTCATTGTCCATTTTATCAACAGATCACAGAACTCAGTACAGTTTAGTTACATCTGTAAGCTTTGTTAAAAAATGACAACAAATCAGACAACAGCTGCTTACTATATAGGTGCACTTTGTAGTTCTACAATTACAGACTGTAGTCCATCTGTTTCTCTGCATACTTTGTTAGCACCCTGTTCTTCAGTGGTCAGGACTCTCACAGAGCAGGTACTATTTGGGTGGTGGATCATTCTCAGCCTTGCACTAACACTGACGTGGTGGTGGCGTGTTAGTGTGTGTTGTGCTGGTATGAGCGGATCAGACACAGCAGTGCTGCTGTGTCTGATCCTATATAGTAAGTAGTTGGCAGGAAATATATATATATATATAATAATTACCTGCCAACACTGTTGTAGTTAAGTCTTAGAAAAAGTTGTTTTCAAACAATTAAATGCGTATCTAATATCAAACAATTTATATGACAAGTTTCAGTCAGGTTTTCGTTCTAACCATAGTACAGAGACAGCACTGGTTCACGTTCTGAATGACTTCAGGCTCAGCGCTGATGCACAAAATCCTTCTATTCTGGTTTTTGACCACAAGATTTTAATCCAGCGTCTTGAATGCTGGGTCGGCCTCTCAGGCACTGTTTTAGAATGGTTTTAATCATATTTAAGTAATAGGCAGTTCATGGGTTCACTTGGAAATTATTCATCGCAAAGATTTAACATTTCTTGTTGAGTCTCTCAAGGTTCAGTCTTAGGGCCTTTGCCTTTCTCTTAGTACATGCTACCTCTAGGTGATGTCATTAGGAAGCATAATATAAACTTTCATAGCTGTGCTGATGACATCCAGTTATACATGTCTATTCCTTCTGAAGATCAAGACTCTATAGACAGACTAACTAGCTGTGTATCAGATATTTCTTAGTGGATGTCACAAATTTTTCTACAATTAAATCATACAATCATTGTTTTACATTCACAGACAGGATTTCTGCTTTGTTCCTGTAAAAGGTTGATTGGCAACATTGTTACACTGAGAACTTCATATCAGTGGGTGAAAGACAAAACTGTCCTCATGTGTTCATCTCTGTTAAAAACTAGAATGTTAAATGCAGTTTATGAAAGCTGACAGAGCCTAGGAGAAACTGATATAACTAGCTTGTATCAAAGTTGTGTTTTACCATATCTGTGGTAAGTATTTAAATTTTGTGCAAAGATGAAATGAGTAGTTAAACACCACAGCTACTGTGACTGAAATGGAGTAGCTGCATGGCATTTTCTGAATGGAGACAAACATATACCCTTTATGCTAAGAGTGAGCTGTGTTGTTATTTTGTTTTGCATTTTGCAATAGCTCTACCTTTTACTTGTGCAGTATGAGTATTTTATTTTATTTTTATTCACTTCTCCTTAGTCTGTGCTTAGTTACAGCTCAGTACACATAATCTGTGATGCCCCTGATATATAAGTTAGATATCGACACACCATAGCATTCCTTGAGGTTGTGAATCCATCTTGCAGTTTGCCCTCTCACAGAAGTTAGTTAGGGCTTAGATTCTTTATGCAAATTTAACTTAGTAAAAAAAGTGACTGCAACCTGTGGTTATGTGATTAAGCTAGAAATTACATTTGTGCGCCTATGTCAAAATTGATAACGCAATTAACCTCATCAGTGCATTTCAGTACACAGTCACAGTGCGCTGTGTGAGACTGCACACTCTCCATTCAGTGTGCTTTAAAGTGGAATGATTATAATTAGAAGTGCTTGATTTTGATATAGAGACCATACTACCAAGTGCAGCGCATTAATTATAACCTTTTGCCATGGACTAATTGTGGAGGGTCAAATTATGATTTCAGTTAATGTATTTTTAATTGTTCAGCCATGCTGAAGTCAGTCTGCTGAAAAAATGTTGGAAATGTAGAAATGCTGGATTGCTGTTAGTGAAGCAGACAAATGTTCAGATTCAAGGGCTCATGATTTAAAAAAAAAAGCTCAAAGTTCAGAAAGCAAGTAGTGAAGACTTTTGTCCTTTGTTTTTAGACAGATATATTTGAGCCTCTTTTCAGTGCTATCAGTATCTGATTAATAACCGTGTCGGGTTACACTTTGCAGTTACTTTTTCAAAGATACTGTTTCCAGGGTGGAAAAGCCAGTCCAGCACCAACTGTATCATCTTCTGTACTGATTTATATCTGCATCAAAACAGGTGCAAATGATAAGCAGATTACCAGAGAGCAGCTAAAAGGGCTTGACTTTACATAATAATTGGAAAAAAGCTAGTCTAATTTGACTTTAACATACAGGTAAAAGGGAAAATGTCAGGCCAAGATTTTAAGACAGTCATTCCAGAGTATGATGGATTATTTTTAAATGATATGCTGTCTTAGTGCTATTTAAGTGCTATTTAAGCTCCTTCTGCACTCTGCTTGTAGACCAAGCTGGACTTCTTTCAATCATAAAAGAGTGTGATGTTGCCCAACGTGACCAAGAACAACCTACTTTGACAGTACCAAGCTATTTGACTGACATGCAACTGGCTGTTGTTTTTGCTTGGCCTGAAGGAGCTGACAATTCTCAAAACAACGCTACAGCAAAAACAGACCAAGCGACAAAGCTGTATATCTGTTGGCATACCAAGGTTATGCACAAAGGTCTGGTTGAGGTAGAGGCTCCACAGTGCATGTGTGATGTAGATTCATCACAAAGCCCCGGAAATGCACTTTCAAGCAGTGTCATATTTTAGACTCGTATCATTGAAAGCTCTCTGGTATAACTGAACTAAACTGTCGACATAAACACAAAATCAGTGTTACGTTAGCCAAAGCAGAGCATCTGGCTGAACGATTTGCAGTACAGTTTTGTGGTTAAAGGGGCAAATTGTAAGCTTCTGTAACTTAGTGTAGATAGTTTTAGAGTGTTTTGTAGTACAGGCTGATGTAAAAGTGAGAAATCTATATTCAACATAATATAAACATTTTAATACATTCCAATAAAATATTGTAGTTTTACTCAACAAATTGTCTGCATTTGTATAAATTAAAAAAAAAAAAAAATCCAAAACAGCACAGTTCACAGCACAAATATTCTGATGATTAGCTGAGTAAAATGGCTAAACAATAAAAATACACTTAATGAAATAATAACAAGCTGAGTGGAAAATCTCAAAGACTCTTGGGAAAAGATAAACTAGGAGACCTTTTAAAGAAGCAATACAAATGCAAAAATGTCCATTAGGATTTGTTTCTCCCTGTAATAGATCAGTATGAAAATGTAAAAAGTGCATCAGTATCTGCATGTGTTAGCCAGTGTAACAGTTGATGTTACTACATGTAAATACATTTTCATGTGGATTTTTAATCCTGCTTTGAGCAAGTCATTTCAAATTTGCAGTAGTCAAGCATATCATTTATATAGCAGCGTTTAATGTAGAAACATTTATTTTATAAGTAAGCATCTGTAACGTTACACTACATAGTTCAGTATTTCATGTTAAATGTAGGAGGTCATATAGCTAAAATCTAACCTAGAGTAAAGACAAAAATACAAACACTGTTCTAGCAAGAAGTAACCAAACCGCTATGTAGGCTAGCTAGCTGCGCTGTATTCAAACATACTAAATAGAATTTGCACATGAATCGTAATATTACTGAGAAAAACATGACAACAAATAACACGTTAAAAAAAAAAAAAAAAAAAAAAAAGTACTAATTTTTCTGCAGTGATGATTGGAACTTAGCTTGCCAAGAGCGAGCTTTTCTGTGTTTGTCAATATAACTGTTGCCATGGCAACAAAGGACTTGAGAGTGCATGTACAGGGCTTGGTGATGCATCTATGCATCACACGTGCACGGTGGAGCCCCTGCTGCAACCAGACCTTTCTCATATTATGAGGATATTGCACTACTGAAAGCTTCAAAGAAAACTAGAGATGCACCAATAAGGGAATCATGGGGCGATGCTGCCATCTGATATTTTTCACATAGATATCCACCAATGACAGTACAAAACACTATAGAAATAGGGACTAAATACACCTGGAGTAGCATTACACATAAATATAACCTTTATTTCTGTAGGGTTATAAATGTAATGTAAAATAAAGATGATATCCAAACATCTGTTCAATGCTGATAATTTGTAAAGCAATTATCTGCTGATACCAGTTTGATAGAGACTGAGAAAATGTGGTGCATGGAAGTGCATGCGGATAGGTTATCAGAAAGTCTCTGATTAAATCCTGATAAACAGCCAGCTTAACATGCATAAATATCAGATGCCTCTGATACCTCTGTGGGCGGTGCGTCAGAGGCTGAGACTAATATACCATGAGTGCTTGTGATGGGACTCAGAGGCTAGGATAGGGGGTTCTGAAGGATAAGGCTGGTTAATGAGCTCACCACCCTGTTTATTTACCTGCAACTATCTACCTTGTACTTCTAGCATGCTATTGTGTAGGCATCCTATCATATTGGCCCACAGTTACCACGTCTGAAAGTTTAAGAGCAATATTTGATTTGGATTTGTCTTAAAAATGATTTTAAGTCGAGTAATATTTCGAAGATCATTTATTGTCAGTGTTCTTATAACAAATTGGTCAGGTTTTTGTTTGCACAAATTTGCTGTTGAGCTTCATCCTTTCAAGTTCCTACGTTTGTGTAATCATCATAAAGTTTGAGAAATGGCTCTTTTAAAAGAGAGCTTTGATTTGTGGTGTGAGAGAGTGCCATGGGAACAGCCTTGCAGAAGTGTTTGTAGAGCACTGATAAGGCAGGTGTTAAGGTTAGGACCGGTGTGTGTGCTCTAACTGATGGGGATGTCAATTCTATCTATGTGTGGTGCAGGAGGGAGATTTCCTGGTGCGGACCCACCATGTTGAATACTGTGATGGGGGAATTCTGGATCCTGATGATGTGCTCTCTGACCTGGTGGAAGATAAAGACAAGGTAAGGCAAATGGAAACTGATGAATGGTACTATTGAGGCTTGGTCCCAGTGTTTGATCGTAGCCTGTGACCTAATACGGTACTTACTCAACAGTGCAGTGGTGAGCCCAAATGATGTTTTAAATATATAAGTATCATCCATACACCAAAAACAAGGGTTTCTCAAAGGGCTCTTTTAATAAAGGCAACACTTATACACAGAACTTACTAAACTATAGTTAGACAACTCAGATGGTGCTTTAAATGGTTAAATGATTTATTAGGTGACCTATTTAAAGATTGATTTCTCTTTTTCAGAAATCAATACACATGCATTCAAACTCGTTGCCTAAATTGTTTTTTGGCAAAATGTGCCATTTTGAGTGCTAGATATGCTATCCGCGTGAATTGTATCGAGCAGTGCAGTTGGTTTCATGTTCACACATATTAATTTCTTTTCTTCTAGCTTTCTAATTGTTAATATGTGTAGATTATCACCGATGGCAACTAAGGCAGTCAGCTACCACTTTTTTGTTTGAAATTGATTATTTTTCTTTGACTAATGTGACTGCTACCTTGACCGCAAGCTTAATGACTGTTTACAAAGTACATCTGAAATAGCGATATTTGGGGTCCAAGCATTACATGCCATTTTGGTGTGATTAGAACACAAAAGATGGGCAAAGTGACCTCTATTGATAAAAGATGTAGGGTCTCAAAAGAGGATTTCTGCCAGAATTTTTGTGGTAAAATCAATTAAAAGTTCCAAGGAACAATCCTGCAGGACACTACCACAGAGGGCTGGTTTGTGAATTTTTTTATTATTTTTTTTTTTTAACTGCTTGTGAGTTTTCATATCTGGACAAATCAGGACACAATTATCAATTTTAATGGACATTTCACTTGATATGAATGTTTCAGTGCATAACATCTGTTAGAATCGACTTATGTGCTGATACTGATTTCAATATAATATAATTTGTTTTATTATTTATCAATTTCATTATTGGTCTGCATGGACACTCAAACTCGTGTCTCATAGTAGTGTGTTAATATGAGTATAATAGTTTTAAAAACCTGAAAAATATTTGATTTGCAGTTAACTAACCAAATCTATAATACCGAGAACATGTAAAAGTATAAAAAAAATCAGTAATACTAATAATTTGTGCACATGACAATCCAGTACAAAAGTAAATGTACTTACTTAATATGCACATTGATACAAACAAATACTGCAACTACTCCATTTTCCATTTGAAGGCATATCACACTCTACTTTGTTTCATACTACTGACACCACCAAAAAACGCCACACTCTTAGTAATACAGCTTATAAATATGATGATTTTTTTTAGGAAAATAATCACATGCCTTAATTGCATCATTCTTTCATCTTAAAAAAAAAAAATCTTTTTTTTACTTTGTATACTTTCCAGTCATCATAATTTTAACACTATAAAGTTTGGGCTGTAGGGGCTGTAAGAATCTGTAAGAATCGACTTGCTGTGAAAAGATATTCCAGGAACTAAACATTAAACTATAGATAAAAATGAAAAATACTGCTCATGAAAAAAATACTGCTTATTTTCAAAACTTTTTTGAGTTTTGAAATAATGGATAGAGATGCACAATGATTATGCATACATAAATGGAAAGAAACAAATATA
>JAILXH010093261.1:1199-14523 GCA_023558415.1 Piaractus mesopotamicus | reverse complement strand
GACCCCCATGGACCCTCACAGAGCAGGTACTATTTGGGTGGTGGATCATTCTCAGCACTGCAGTAACATTGGTGTGGTGGTGGTATGTTAGTGTGTGTTGCGCTGGTCTGAGTGGATCAGACACAGCAGTGCTGCTGGACAAAAGCATGACTTCCATGATTGCTAGACAGGCTGGTCTGCAGTCCAGAACTGTCTCCCGTTTTATTAAGCTTAAAATATGACAACAAAGGCCCTGTATGACTGCACAACTAAGGACTTGTATGACAGAAGAATGGCAAAATAATCCACTTTCAGAATTTGATCCAGCGGTGTCTTTAGTCCCCAAAAATGATTAAGCATTGTTAAAAGAAAAGGTGATGTGACACAGTGCTAATCATGTTCCTGTCCCAGCTTTTTTTGAGCGCATCGCAGGCGTCAAATTTGGAATGAGAGTATATGTACAAAAATCAGTAAAGTTTATAAAGTAAAATGTTGAGTTTTCACACTGTTTTCAATGCAATACAGGTCAAACAGAATTTACTAAGCACTACTTTCTGTTTTTATTAGCGTTTCACACACTGTGCCAGCTTTGTTGGAATTGAGTTTGGAGATAGATTGGTGGCTGGAGAAGGTAAAACATAATATTGTTGGTTAGCTTTATTTTTCTCCACCCACCCGTGCATGGAGATGTAATGAAAAGTCAAATTTCTTTTAGAGGTGGACACAGGGGCAAAAAAGTGGACATTTTGGTGAAATATTATATATACAGTAATTTTGTCTTTTAAGTGATATGTGATCATAGTTAATATGACCAGGGATGTTAAATAATGAGCTAAAAAGGTTCATTTTGATTTCAGGTTATACAACAGTTATTTCCGGCCACGCAAGCTGATTGGTTGAGAAGCGGTCTAACAGTGCTGTTATTTCACCATAACATCACGTTTTTTTTAACAAACACTGTAACACTCCGCTGAGACGCTGTTGCTAAGCAACGACTTGGACAGCTGTAGGAGATGTCAAGCCATTTTAACGTTTTAAGGATCCGGAGAACGAACTGCCGGCTGTGCAGCGTTGTGAGCGGAGTTCGTTGCTCTGACGTAGCAACAAGCTGCTTATTAAGGAACTAGAATTTGGCAGAAGGAATCGCTAAAATTAAGACATATTAAATGCCACGTTCACGGCCCAATTTATTAATTTAACTGTTGTAGAAAAGGTCATGTGTTATCGCTATAACATCACGGCTGTGATGATGTACGGCTGTGTTGTTATTTCATGGTAACACACTCCCTCTCATGTTCTACTGCTTAATTCACTTTAATTGCCATGTTGGAGTGTTAGACCGTGGAAATCAGCAAACCAATGCATCCAATTTAAATAATCTTTTTAAACATGGCCTCATCTACAATGACACACCACTCAGATGTGAATCACATCAATGTAATACAAATGAACACTCGCAGAAGAAGGGGAGGAGGAGAAAGTGAGGAGCAGATCGGCGCTAATCACAGACTTTTTTTTTTTTTTTAAGTTTGAACATAAAGTGCATAAAATTTGTGAATAATTGCTTTTCTGCTGGCTATGATCTTGGTGTAGAGCTGTGGTGCATTGTGTTTCTTTTTGTTGTTGTTAGCCATGTAACTTTTAGCATGCTAACTAGCCAGAGCAGAGCAAAGTGATGAAGTCGCTTCAGCAGTCATGTATGAAGATGGAGTAGTTCGTAACTTAAAGCCCAGCAAATGAAATGTGCTGGTTTTGAAATGTTAACCATTTTGTCCACCTTTTTTTTTTTTTTTTGAGTTTAAAAAGGGAAATATGTCAGGTTGAACTGATTTCTGGGCAAGATCTGCTGCTAAAGTTGACACACGTCAACAACACAAGGCCCATCACCCCTCCAAGGGCTTATCTAACACTCTTCACCTAAGGTAATACAGGAACGTGACAGCGCTTAAGATGGCGCCGGGATTCCCCCGAGCTTGGTAAAATCAGTATTGAAATGAGCTGCTGGACTCAGTTCTCCACCGCTTGTCTTGTCTCAGGCCATGTTTTTTTTTTTCAAATCAGAACTTGAGAAAGAGCTCCCTCTCGTGGCCGCATCCAGTCTGGCACAGTTTTTGGAATCTTAGCAATGTGCTCATGTCCCTTAATGTGGAGAGCGGTAATAACTTAGGGAGGCAGTGTGGTGTAACAAATCAAAGTCACACAGGATTTTTTGAAGTTTATTTTTATTTCATGAAAAATAACCTTTTTCCATTAAAAGTCATTCAATCTACTATAGCGTTGCTTCATAAACATCGACACACTCATTCACTTAGAATTCTACTAATTCAGTTACATAAAGCGCATTAACATCATACAGTAGTGCCATGTCGAGCATACTGACCTCTCAGTACAGTGGACTAGAATAGCCACTTTCATCTATTGAGCTCCCATTAAATTTTCAGTATTGATCACTATTAAGATTTAAGTATAGTTTATAGAAGAAAGTATAATTTAATGAGGAGAGCAAATAGACAAGCTCCTTTGTGTGAGACGTTCAATGCCACATCTAATTCAAGTTTTGACAAGTCAATTGAAAAATAAATATATATCAATAAGCAGATCACTTATAGCCTTAATACCTCATTTCTTAAATATTCTCTCGGTATCACATAAACACATTACTATAGTCTGATTTCCATACTGTACAACTTCCTATCATTTCCTTCAGTGCTGCCTGACAACAGATCAGCTTTGCGTTCCAGTTACCTTCCTCTCTAACTGATGGCTTTGAGAACTCACTCAAATGTCACATCCAGTTACCACAGACTGTTTTCAAGTTCCGCTGCCTCATTGTCATCAAACAAATGTAGCAATAAGGAACTTGATGCCTAATTTCAGTGATTCAGTAAATAACCTTCATAAACTCCTGTGGAGTGTTAGCCAAGCAAGTGTGGTGTCACTTGCTATATGAAAACATAGCTGAAATTCTTAGCCTCACATATCAGACCATTTTCATGCCTCTGGGACTGCCTTGTCCATAGTACTTTTACCACATACTGGTTTGAACACATAGCTTGTAAAATCACTGTTCAAATAAACTAAAAACAGGTATAGTTTTTCTCCATCATCTGTTTTATATAATGTGAGTAGTTCATGAATGCCACACAACTAGTCAGGACCCACTGGGATGATCCTTGTTCGCTGTTTACTTTGCTCCCACAAATAGGCTCTGACACCCGTGCACCTGTTCCATCAAGGCTCTGCCAGAAGAGATATCATTTCTGATAGGCCTGTGGGAGCCAGGATGGCCTACCTCTACACCCTCAGGGCTGCCTTTTCCCTGTGGACAGTGCCTTGCAGGTCTATTTTGAAGCAATCTAGGACCCAGCAAATAGACTCCACAGAGACGACTTTAAGCAAGCCCTGGTGAAACATGTGGCAAATCCAAACAGTCAATCGTTTAAAAAAACTCCCGTATCCTAAGGATAATTCAGTATTGTCAGTCCACTGTGTGATACTTATTTAAGTGCTTTGCTTGCATGAGATTTTCTTCCCGAGATGCTCTCTGTAATTGAGAGGTTAATCATATCCCCCTATAACCCCCTTCTGGCAGTCAGTGACTTAAGACTGCTCTGTGAGATGATCTCCTCTGTGCAAATCGCTGCTCTGATTCCTTAAAAGATTATTTTACAATGTAGAATTTAATGCTAACATCTCCTTCATGACATACAATATGGAAGGCAAAAACTGTGACGGATAGACTTAGTTATGTCCAGCTTTACGGAAATTTCTTTGAACATACAGTATTAGTATCTTTGCACTTGAAAGACTGGGAGATCTGTTGGAGTACCTCACTATAACTACCATCAGACAGACTCTGATACTGAATTTTCAACTGGAAATGCTTTTGTTTAATTTGCATCCATCCAAATGTGTTTTTCCCCCCACAATTGTCACAAATTCATTATTTACCTGAATCTGTGACATACAGTCATAATAAATTCCCATTGTTCAAATTCATCAGAGTGGTGGTTTGTTGGAACCAAGGGAGGGGATGGCTTCGTTCTTTCCTTTGTGTCCTCTCAGTGGTGCAGGGCACCAGGCCTCCAGACATGAGGCTGTATGCCGGCCCGCGAGGCAATAAAGTGAGGCTTGGGTACCTGCACTGGAGCCCTCAGGGGATTGGGGGGCAAGGCACTAAGTTCAGGGGCACTCTTGAACTGTTTAGCAGCCTGGAGACCAGGGTAGCTTAGGCTCAACATGCTGGACATGGGAGCTGGGGGTGAGTAGGGTGTAGGGTGAGGTATAGGGGTAGCAGAAATTTTGGGGAGCTCTGGCAGACCTGGGGCTCGTGCAGGTGTTGCTGTGGGCTCAGGAACAGGCTGAGGTGGAGAAGATGCTGGGGGTGGGGAAATCATATTAGAGCGAGACAGAGGCTCACCAAGTGTGGTTTGTGCACGAGGAGCAATCACGGTGGGGGCTAGAGTTGAGCCTGACATTGGTGTAGGTGTGGAGAAGCGTTTGATCTCATATACACGTGCTGTCTTTACTGGTACTTGCCTAGGTGGGGTCAAGGTGTGGCCCTGCTGTGCTTGCCTCTGGTATTGGTAAGAAGGACCTAAGGACTGTGTGTTTGAGCCACCTCCAAAACTGAACATGGCAGGGTTGAGTTGATAAGGCTGCCGCCTCATGAAGTCTATGGCCTTGATACCTTCCTTTTGGATCCCATAACCACTCCTACCTACCCTGGAGCTTCCCTCAGAATGCTTTGCACCCCCACGCTGTAGCCCCAGGGGACATGAGGGGGACAGCAGAGGGTTGTATCCAATGGGTGGAGGAGCACGGATATTTGGGGAATACTTCCACTCTGATTGGGTAAGTGAAGGCTCTTGTGGCTGGATCATGGCCATGACTGCCTGGGCTTGTTGAGGCTGTACATATTGCTGCTGCTGCTGCTGTTGCTGCTGCTGCTGCTGCTGCTGATGATGATGATGCAGCTGCTGAGGGCTTGTGTGTGTAGAATCAACCACGAAGAGATCCATGCGACTCTGTCGTCGTGCAAACAGCTCTGCTCCCTTCCCCTCAGCTTGAGGAATCTGGGACATCTCTGTGATTACACGTGGTTTAGGAGCCACTGGTGGCGGGATTCTTTCCCTCCTGTTGTCCATGCTGTAGGAATCATCTTGAAAGGCAGCTACAGGCTCGGAATACGAAGGAATGGGTGAAATATCCAGATTATGCACCATAGAGAGCAGTTCAGGGTTGGGCGAGTTCTTTTTGTTATCAAGCGTCTTGAACATTGGCTTATGGGCACTACGGCGGCGAGCCTCTTGAAGAATGCCAGTTCGACCACCAGCTCCTGAAGAATTCTCTTGGTACACTACAGGAGACAGAGGGGTCACAGGGCTAGCAGGAGCTATAGGACTTGCAGGGGTCACAGGGGCAGCAGAAGCATGTGGAATCATTGAGATCTCAAGGGCAGGGGTCACAGTGGGAGCCACTGATGTTATGGTAGTGGGATCAGTGAGCCCAGCAGAGGGAGCAGCAGCAGTAATGATGGCAGCAGGAATAGCTGAATCAGCCACCACTGCAGTCTGTGCTGCAGAATTTGCAGCTAGATTATTTTCCACTGATGCAGAAAGTTGTGCAGGAAGGGAAAGCACAGGATCTGGTACCACAGCAGGGTGCAGGTGAGGGCCGGGAGGCATAGGGGCTAGTGAGGAGGGCATCCCAGAAGGAACGGTAATACTCTGACTAACTGTTAAGATGGTAGGGGCAACATCGACAGGCTTCTCCTCTGTTGTTGTGAACGGAAGAGCCACCACTGCAACCGAGACTGGTCTGGGAGCCTTTTTAGCAATGGTCGGACGGAAAACAACTGGTGCAGTGGATGCTCTGTGGCTAATGAACCCAGGGGCAAAGGGGCGGGCTGTGCGATTCAGCACTGAGCTGGCTGGCAACTCCGGCAGAGGAGTTGGAGGAGGGGGCATCACAACAGATGTAGGAGTTACTGGCTGGTTTGTTATAGGTACTTCTGAGGAAACTGGTATTGATACACTGGCAATATCCTCGTTTTTAGAAGGAGTGACTCGGGGTAAGGGTACTGGGATTAGAGGCTCCGCAGCAGGTGCGTCCTGTTGCAGCATTAACTCTGGTGGTCTGGCAGGTTTTGGTGCAACTGGTGGTGGCTGGACACTGGATTTCTCCTTTGTTTCTGTTTGTACAAACAACTCTGGTGCTTGTGTTTCTTGTTGTGTATGTGTTTCGCTCTGCATCTGACTCGGTTGCACCTGAGCAGCAGCCATCTTCTTTGCATGCTCCTCAGTTCTCTTCCTCTGTTGCTCAAATAGCTGTGCCCCCCTCCCTGTCGTGTCACTCAGACCAGGGCTAATAGCGTCCTCTGCTCCTTCCCCTTCTAGGCCTCTAGATGCTGATCTCTTATCCAGCATCTCCAGGACTTCGCTGTCCCAGATAGGATCAGGTGCTGCACTAAACCCATCTTCATCAAACTCTGATTCACTGCCAGGGAAGATACCATCCTCCTCTTGGGAGTCTGGCTGCATGTCCTCATCCACGCTACCATAACTTGTAAGTGTGTACTTCTTGGAACGCTGGCGGCGTTTTTTGAACATCAGAACGCCTTTGGAGTGGGGGTTAGGTGCGTCAGTTAGAAGGGAAGCAATAGTGCGACACTTGGTCCGGGCCTCCTTCACCTGTTTGTCTTGCAGTGACTCACCACGGTTCAGCTCTAAACAAAGAGAAAAGAAAATGATGTGTCATCACTTAGCACCAGGCAAATTACGAGCAATGAGGGAGAACTCATTGCACTGAGGTCCTTGAACCTTACGGTATTTGGACATGGTTCCCCCACTGTAGGAAGTATAGCCCGTGCAGTGTGCATGCAGTATTACTGATATCAGTGCATTTGTTATATTCCTGGCAATACCAGTGTGGGATGTAGTCACCCCTCCAAGCATTACTGTTGAACTCAGCTGCCCGCTCTGCCAGGGATGGGCCTTTTATGGGCTGGCACAGAGTGTTATGATCAGATTAATGGCCTCCCCCATTGATGAACAACCAGATCTAACCTTTAAGGCTCATGATGTCAGACCCTAAAACAGCCTGAAGAGTTCTTTTAACAAGCATTCATCCTTTCACGTGCTACTGAGGAGTATCTTCTAAGCTCTATGTCTCTTAACCATGACCTAAAAAAATGCTTTCAAGGCCCATAACTTATCAAATTACTTCCACCCTTTTAGGCCTCTTTCTGAAGTGCATAGGAAAACAGACTGATGTTTTAGTCTCATTTTAGTCTGGGAACAAATTTGTTTCTATAGTATGCTTAGTTTGTTTGTAACAGGAGGTTCCATGGATTTTTCAAATTCTCTGTATAATTAAATTGTATACATGTAAACAGTCATGCACAGCTATTTGCACAGAGGTGGTAATAGGAACCAAACATCTGAAGTGTTTAATGCCTTTAAAAGTTCCTTCTCATAATGATATTACAGGAAATTATTACAAATATGCCGCCTGATGCCTGAGACATTGTTTTACAATAGTTTTGCTTTTTGGCCCTTGCAGAGATGTATTTACAGAGCGCTATAGCACAGGCAAAATAGTACCCGAAGATTTTTTTTTTTCAGATGTAGATGTCTTGAGAAGACACATGTAGGTTCCCTGGTTGTTTAGAAAATAAAATAGCTATATTGTGTTGTAGTCATCATGACCCCTGGTTCCTATCACCACCACTGTAAAGAGAATTTGAGTCAGTGAATTTCTGTACAGTGCTCTATTTCACATCAAACTGCTCTGAATGACTATTTACATCTCAACAAATTAATTATGCAGGAATTTAGAAAAATTGATGCGATTTCTCTTTAATGGCACAATCCATATACAGGACTGGAGTATGTTGGCGCTTAGTTAGTGTTGTCCGGAGATTTACGGGAGTTTATTTATTTTGCCTTCTGAAACAGCACATCCTCAAATAGCTGTGGCCCGCAGGAGCTATATTTTCATGTGGCTGTACTGAGTTGGGGGCACAGCCGGGCACTAGAACCTCTTTATTTCCTGAACTAATTGTTAAATTTCAGTGTGATCACTGGGCACTTACTTGTAGCCAATCTTTATGAGCAATGTTAATTTAATCCGATTACAATGAATACTGCTCTCATAACACACCAACAAAGACAAACAAACATGAAACTCAAAGCCCTGCTGACCAGCTGCTCTCGGATCAACAAACACATTCTTTAGCTAGGCTTTTTGATAAGTGTCATAACTCTAACTGCCTGTTACGTCTGGCGGTTATTGACATGCACACGCTATAATTAGCACATGAGAATATGAGTGTTAGCGTGTCTGTCAGTCGGTGTGCATTGTGGACTTACATTTGTAGACACCACACATGTAATGAGTCACAAAAAGTGGGGAATTCTGAGATTAAAAAAATCTAGAAAAATAGGTACATGTGAGATTGTATGTCTATATGTGAGAGATAAAAAAAGAGAGAGAGACTCCAACTTGAAAGGAGAGGTGGAGAGGTTCGAGGAGGTGAGATGGTGGCGTAAGAGAGGGCCGGAGAGAGAGACGGGGACGCTGCTACTTGACACCAGAGAGCAGCTGGAGATGCTTTGGCCACCCCATCGAAGCAGTGCTCAGGTTATCCACCCACAGAACCGCGGGACAAATATAGACCCTCAGCTTGGCTCAACGCGCCAGCACAGCCAGCTCTCTTCCCTCAAGAGGTCTCATGTAGACTATCACATTGCCATTTTAAAAAATATGCTAACTACATTACCTGAGACAAGTGATGACATTCAAAGCACAAGCCACACACAAAGGCGGACCAGTTGTTCTAGTGGATTTTTCTGGACGTGATCCAGGCTACAAGTGCCACTTCAGTGTCCTCGCTAAGGAGCAATTTATTCCAAGTAAAGAGACCCACTTAGAAATGCCTGTCATGCATCTCAGCGATAGCTTACATCAGCAGAAGATTCATTATCATTTAACCCTCTGAACCCTACCCTCTTAAAAAAGACGGTTCTTCAAGGGTTCACAGGTAAAGACAGTGGTTCTATATACAATCATGGACACTAAAAAAATCATGTGTTCTTAAAGTGTTCTTTGCATCGTGAAATCGTTCTTCAGATTGACGGAGAATGTGTTCTTTCTGAAAAGGGTTCTATATAGCACCATAAAGGTTCTTCTATTGCTACAGTATGACCATACAAGAACCCTTTTTGGTGCTATATAGAACCATATACAGCACATTCTCCATCAATCTGAAGAGCGCTTTCACAAGGCAAAGAACCCTTTAAGCATGCAAACGGTGTTCATGGTTCTATATAGAACCACTGTCTTTATTAAAGAACCATCTTTTTTAAGAGTGTACGTTTATCATTCAGTTATTAATCTAAAATCTATTTTATTTTTAAACCTGACTTCTACTTTTTGTGTGGGTTTTATATGTAATATAATAGTAATATATGTAACATATGTAAATGAGTTGGTTCTTTTGACATCACAAAAACAATGAATTCGAAACAGGCTGTTTTCTGCAGCTTAGTTTCCACATATGGACTGAATGAATGGTATGTTTTGAAACATTAACAGTGACTACAAACTACATCAAACTGATGTCGGCCCTTTAAGATTTACTATTCAACATGAGCCCATAGAGATTAGGCCATGTTAGCACGCAGTTGTCAGATACTCACTGGCTTGTTTTGCTTTATCCATGTAGGTCATTGTAAGCTCCTCGTCTACTGGTTTGTCGACTGGCCCCACCATGGGCACTAACTGTCCCCGTGAGCTCAGCATTAGCGCCTCCTTTGCTCTCTCTGGAGACACTAGTGGAATCACGCTGACGGGCTCCTGGAACCCATTGTCCTCCTCCATCACTGCAGGGCCCTGATCATCTGCACTCATGGAGGAGGTTTCAGTGGAGGTGTGGGAAGACCAGGCTCCGGCTGGAGGGGGCTGGTAAACCACTTCTCGGCGAGCCACCCCAGGTAAGGCGTCCCCTCCTGCCTCAGGTCCCGTTGCGGTGTAGCCCTGGGCATCCGGAGCGCTGTCGTAGCCGCTCATCTCTGACGTCTCCCCTCCCTCGGGGGAAGTGCGGCCTGCCTTTCCTGGTGAGTTACTGGGGCTGCGGCGCTTCTGTCTGCGCTGTTTCTCATGGGCTGCCACATCTGCATCACTGTCTGTCTCTCCATAATAGGCCTCACTGCCCGGCGGGGAGGTCAGACCACTGCGGCCAGTCGGGGAAACCATTGATACTTGCCGGACGCTGGACTGCTGTGGTCTGGAGTTGGATGGCGATTTGGCCCTAAGGGCAGCACGGTACTCTTTATCGATGCGGGGAGAAGGGGCTCGTTGCACCAGAACTACCGACTGGAAGCCAGCCGGCGCCCTGACACATGTGTAAAGGAGTAAAATGGCAAAGGGCAGGTAAGTAACAGGACAACACATGGCAATCTGGACTTGGAGCTCTTCACACAGTTCATACTGACCTTTACATGACTGAACACAGATATATTTTTATTAATTATTACATAAAACGAAAATGTTGCATAAAATGTATACTGAATGGTTTTGAACTACTATATGTTTACCAATGTAGAGAACATATATTTCTGTTTTACACTCAACAACAACTCACACATTAGTGCATCATCCGAGCCTAAAAATGAAACTTAGCGTCCGTTTTACAATCTTGCAAAAGTACATAGGACTTTAAAAATCTTCCGTTTTTTTTTTTTACAAAAGAAGAAAACGGTTTACCTCTTCACCCGGATGCGCAGCGCTCCAGGGATGCTGTCAATGAGGTTCATGGCCTGAGCGTGGGACAGACTCCCGCAGGAGCAGTCATTGATGGACACCAGCTCATCCCCTTCTCTCAGCCCTGCCCTGCATGCCTTGCTGCGCTTACGCACCTAGACAAGCAGAGGGAGATGGCAGTTATAGGCAGGAGACTTAAATATTAAATATTCAGCTATCATTACTTTTGAAAAACAAAATGGAATTACATCTCTTACAAAAGATTAAAGCCAGAAGTAGTGGTATTTCATGAACATACAGTGTGCTCTAGAGTTACTGTCAGTCTTGGTGAAGAAGAAAGCTAATCAAAACGTTGCTTATCAGGTTCAAAGAAAAAAAAAAAATCTAAATAAGTCGCCCAAGGATTTTCAGGGGGTTTAGATCAGAGGACTGGGACGGCCACTGCAAAAGCTTTGGTCAAAAGACCATTTTTGGAGTAACTTGGCAGATGTAGCCAGATTCCAAATTCTCCTGGTGTTTTAATGATGTCACTGATCCTAACAATATTCACAGGAAAAATCTCCACATCTTGGATCCATCACCACACTTCTCACAGGCAGAGACTCCTTCCTGCGCATTGTGCATGAGGGGAAATGATACTTGCACCCTTTTTTGGGCTTCAGGCTCTTCACAACTTCAGTTGTTTGAAACATCTAAATTATTGCTGGCTGATTTATGAAAACTAGCAATGCTTTGTCTAATTTTTTTTGTATCTTCTGATGTTCTCTGATCATCCCTATGTTGTTGGAGGGTGTTTGGCCCATGATTCACCTCATATTTATACTTCCGGTGGAACAGGATATCATGCATGACCACTTAAAAGCTCAGATGGGCTTAAAATGGTAAAAGATGAATGGAACTGAGTCAGTTACATGTTGTTCATAAGAATTTATGAATAAATGTACCAATAAATATGTCATGCAGAACATGTTTATTAAATATTTTTATTATATTTTAAAATATCTTTCAGAAATCATATGATAATATTAATACACTGTATACTACATTATATATGTTTTATTTAATAATTTAGCTTCTTCCATATTTTCAGTAAAAGATGAAGCTGATCAACAACAAAGACATTTTTTGTAGCCATTTTTGCTTGAATTTACTATTAAACTCTTTTGTCCCTTTCTCACCACTGACTTTTACTGTTTTAACCACTGATTTTTGCTGTAGTTCTCATGATTTATGGTCCCCTGTACTTTTATTAAGAGAGATATCACTAATTACATTGAGTCATGTGAAGGTGAACATCTACCGCCGACTCTTCTGAGAAATAAATCAAATGAATAAACTGATTCTGTGCTACATTTTCCAAATGCATTCTAATTCAGACAGCGGAACTACGTAGAAGGAAATAATTGGGGATTAACCTATACCTCTAGTAACGTACAAATAATCTTTTCTATTAAGACACTTCATAAACTATGCAAAACATAGTTAAGTACAATTACAACACTGTCTACCTTGAACGTACTTGCCTGGAAAATCTGGAACATCTGCAGTTTCTAGAATATACTGAATGCAGCACTTTAGTTACATGGCGGCTGTGCATGAAGCTCATCCAGAGAACAGCAGAGTCATTAGGCTTGTTTGTGCCACAGACTCAGACATTAAAATGCCAGCCAAAAGAGGGCAGCGCTCAGAGCCTCGCTCCAGCTGGCATCATCAAAACCACGCTTCAGCTGATAAGGTCAGTTCTGACCACGTCATTTTCCCAATCCAGGAAACATTAAGCACCCCTAAACATTCTACTTTGTCTCGGAGAACGGCTACTGTAAAATCGAGTCTCTAATTTTGGGAATCGGCTCCTCAGTGCTTATTCCTAATTGTCTTCCTTCTACCAGGTGTTTGTTCTGGTAGAGGACATTCTTACCAGTCTATCTGATGAAGCAAGGTGGAAAGGGAGGGGGCCAACGTTAAGAGGCTATAGCCTACATACAATGCTAGCAAGTAGAGAGAACACGATACCGTTTTCTCTGTTTAGATACCGATATTGAAAGCTACAGCGCTGACTGATACTGATACTAATCCGATATTACTTATTTATGAACTACTAAGCATTAAAATGATCTGTTTGTAATCGAAGCACTTCAGTAAAGATGATGATCTAAAAGTAGGACACCATGCTGAAACTATTCCACGCCCACAGGCAGAAATACCCCACTAACAACATCACGCAATCAGATTCATTTGATTCTTCCCATTCCCATATCCGATCCTGCATTTTCTGCTGGTAACGGCCCCATACCGATACCCATTGATACCCAACGGTTTGCAGATTTCATGCATAAAACAAAGAGCCTGTTTACACCCTGAATTCACTCGTGTTTCATGTCCAGATTGTATCAGTATGAACTTTGGCCGGGTTCCATTTACACTTTTCACTAAAATGCCCAGCGTGGCCAGATGAGATTCGCTTGAACGTTTCCCGCAAAAAAACAGCACATCTACTCGTATGTTGTTTACAACTGTGCTTTACTTTTGTTTAGTCTACTTTTGTTGTTGTTTTTGTTGTTGTTATGAGTCGTCAAGCTCG
>JAILXH010093225.1:16848-27929 GCA_023558415.1 Piaractus mesopotamicus | reverse complement strand
TTTACCTCTCTCTCTCTCTCTCTCTCTCTCTCTCTCTCTCTCTGAGTTGCCGCAGGACTGCAGGGCTCAGCGAAACCACATTTCTATTTTCTGCCACTTCCTCTTCCTCCTCCAGCCGTCGTCATGGTGATGGCAGGAGCCCACAGAGGCCGCTCCCACAGCCGCTGAACAACAGCTATCGCTCTCTTTCTCTCTTTCTTTCATTCCACCTCTCTCTTTCTCTATCTTTCTCCATACTAACCTCTTTATCTCTCTCCCTCTATCTTTCTATTTTCTCTCTTTGTATTTTTTTCCCATGTCTGTCTTCCACTTTGTTCTCTGTATTGCTGACTGATTCTCTGACCTCCTTCACTATTTTCACACCGTCTTAATTTTCGATGTTTTGTGTTGCGGTTTTTGGAGCATTTCTATTGGTGCACTTCTGAAGTGTAAAGGGCAGGTGTTTTCAAAAGTTGTAAACATATACCAACCTGAAAAACACTGATATGACAGCGATGACATATATAGTCTCATAACTCGTTAAACTTTTGGTGCGGGACCGTGGTGGAAACAGGGGAATACCCCTCTAAAACCTGCCCCTAGCTGCTTTGAGCTTCACCTTCATGAGACATCGGATTGATTTAGAACTTTCACACTTAGTTTTTCCCACCCTAATAAGTGTATGTTCTTACCCACATTCAGACCAGCATTTTGCTGTCTCCAGATTTTCTCATTAAAAGATCATGTCTGGCCCCACAATGTACACTGCCATTCAGAAGTTTGTTTTCATTAACATAAAATCAATTTTGTTGCAGGTACATGTATAAAATGATTCTATTATGATGCTACTACTCTACTACTTCATAGGTTTCAAATAATTTATAGTAAGTTGTAAAAAGCTGTAAAGCTGTAAAAAAAATTTGATCTAAATTTTGCAGGCAGACAACATATAAAGGAATAATTATAAATAGAACATTGCAGTATTGTTTAGCATTTTATACGTTCTTACTGTTCCTAAGAACCTTGAAATATTAAAGGAAATATTTTAAAGTACTGTTTAGCGTCAATCTTACAGTATTTTAATCTACACTATATGTTATATATTACTAAATAAAATAACAATTATTAACAAGAGATTTGCTTGGTAGTGTATCACACTCTTCTGTTTTTTTCTGTCCCTTATCTATTTCTTGTCTTTATGTTTTTCGTATCCCCACTTTGTTTCCCTATAACTGATTTTCTGACCTCACTATTCTTACAGTATGTTCAGAAACACACACCTCCAACATTGTTTCCACACTCTATCCATAGCTCTGTCATTTCACCTTTACATAACTAAAGCCATTGCCTTGCTACCTACATAACTTCATGCAATCTCGTTCCACTGATGTTTTTTCTGTATCATTTCATCCCTGTATTCTCTCGTCTGCTTTGAATAGCACCTTACCAAAACATAACTCTCAGTTTAATTCACCAATGTGTTCTACATCGCTTTCTCAAAGAGCATCTATTTCTGTCAGAAAGGTTCCCGCCCACATCTGCACCATCTACACAGAAGAGTTTCAGCAGTTACAAAAAAACAAAAAACAAACAAACTACCATATAGCCTAATGCTAACAGACTCTCAGTTTCTGCTATCAGGTTAACTGAGCCAAATTCAACGAGTGCAAGGCCCTCGCTCAAAATGGCCCTTCACAATGAGCATTGTGAGTCACAGAGGTCAGTGGTCAACCACGCCAAAATAGAAGCTTGTCCGAAATGGGTTCTGGCTCACACTGGTAGAAAATGGCACATTCAGACACTGCTTCCTCTCTTGACTAGTTGGATCATTACGCCTTTTGAAGTTATCTCTCATTTTTCCCCTATCACATCAATGACCAGTGATTTCTGCTTTTTATGGAACAGTAAAGCAACAATCAAATTGTAGTCAAGGCCGAGATCATCAAGTTATCTACCTGGCTACCTTTTTTGTGTGGTCACATAATTTTTAAGATATCACAGACAAAACAATAGCAATGTTATGCACACATTAATGCGAACACAGCTTAACATAAATCCAACAACCAATGCAACATCAGCTTGCAAAGCATGCATTTGCTCTTCACAAGCAAATCATTTACAACAATGAAGATGATGTAAATTAAAATCAGACAGCTGAAATGTACATAAAGACAAAAACATATGCAAACTTATACCCTGTTTACACCTGGTCACTTCATGTTACTAGTATCTAGATTGTATCCTGATAAGATTTTAGCCACATGTATGTACACTTGGTAGTCAAATATGTCTCCAGTTAGTAGGACTGAAATCTGATTGCTGTGTGGGATGGAATATGCAAATCTCCTCATTGCACAGCAACCAATTATCACTTATTTATCCATTCAGCCTCTTCCTGTTTTGCAAACTAGTGTTTGTCCATATTGCTACTAAGCATTTCCTGTGCCCAACCATGTGCGTCCTCCATGATTATCTACCTTGTAGACACAGATCTGTACTGGGAGATGTTCTGGTTGTCGAATGTGTCTTGGAGAGATGGATGTGTTTACACTGCTATAATGTGGCTTAAATCTCAGACCACCTCCTGAAGTGGTTTGAGTGATTGGATGTGTAACTGTTTTAAATGTCTTGGGAGTGTTCACATTTACATTGTTTTGTGGCTTGGCCTTATTCAGATATAATCCTGATACTCAAGACGCATGAAGTAGCCGGATGTAAACGGGGCCTTGAAAAAACAGGTGCAGTCAGCATCCTAAGCTAAAGTGGCTGATTGTGTAAAATGTTTCTTTTTCATGTTTATCGTACCTCTGATGACATTATGCATGAAGCAGACAGTTCGCAGATCACTATTGACGTTTTTCTTTAACTCAGCATTTGGTTTTGGAAATGGGCCTCCTCTGCTCTGTTGAAGTGTTAAGTCTCTCTTTCAAAGATCCCCCAGACACATCTTTTCAGTATCTGAAGCTTCAAATCCAAAGTACATTCACAGGAACGCTGCTTGAAAACTGAAAAAAAACTGAAAGCTTGACCAAAGAAATGGCGGATAGTTCAATGGTTGCCTTGACAGTGATGGGAGGAGAAAATCAAGCAGACGTTCAGGAAGGATATGCAGAGTGTCAGGATTATAATCGGCTGTAATACAATGAAAATAGGTCTTTTTTTTTTTTTGCTGTGCTGCTAGTAAAGGTCCTACCATGAGTCCAACCAGTTTTTCAGATTTTCTCATCATTGCTCACGGGGGGCTACCTGTTCACTTGGTCTCCCTGGACACCTGCCTATAAAACCCATTGGATAATCTGGGGCTGGTCACAGACATATCCTATTCTAATTATATGTGTGTCACATGAACAATATAGAGTGTTATAGAGCACTTTTGTTTTTAAGTAAACAATGTGTCAAATTTTCAGTTGACGTTAATGACCACCAATTCAACATTATTAATTATTCATTGCAGTCCTGTTTCATTCATATTGAAGCCAGAAAGGCTTGCACAAACAAACAAGCCCTCTAAATCAGCTCCGCAGTTACAATTTGTCACATGTAGAATGCAATATTTTAAAAGTATACATGAAGTGAATATCTTGTTAGAGCTACTCAAAAGTTTTGGACGTGACTAATTAAAGAAACAATTTTGGTCCAATGGTTTAGAACTTTCAGTGAAAAATGATGCTTCAGTGAACCCTTTCAGTTGAGTTATTCATGAGAATTAATCTCTATTAACCACAAGTTTCGGAGAGAGAGTAGATGCCATTTGCAGGATACACATTGTTAATCCAATCCCATTTGTAATGTTGTCTCGTAAAAATGTACCCCTCAGAAAGTTGTGCCCCATTTATGGCCGATCCATTATAACTTGTCTATAATTAGTCTAAAAGATGGTAATTGCTCAGCGGCTGTCCAAGCTGACCAATCAGGATGGGTCAGGAAAAATGAATTGCTGGCCACAGGCCATGCACTCCCTCATTCAGAGCAATGACTTTTACACCGTAGGTCACAGTGGCCCACGTGCTGCGGGCAGGGTCGCAACTGGGGCTGGTTATTCACCCTATAGCAGTGTCCCTTTGGCCCATGACAGACACATTGTGTTTCTGACGGCTTTTATGATGTCAGGAGCCACAGTGATTAGTGGACACTTCAGCTTCTGCCCGTCATGGGGGTGGGAATATGGGTTAACCCTTTTGTGTGTGTGTGTGTGTGCATATTACAAGTATAGGCGTTTTATAGGTTTTCACAAAAAAAAACAAAAAAAAAAAACTAATTTCTTTTTACCTCAAATGTAGTCTATCAGCCAAGGCATGTTTGGTGTCTAAAGTTAGATTTTTTAGTTAAGCACTGGAGTTATGAGGCTAATACAGCTACATCATATGTCTAAAAGTTCGCAAATACTTTCTTATTCAATGTTTTGTCCCCTATTTTGCTGCTGTAACTCTTTCTGGAAAGGCTTTACACTAGATGTTGGAACATTGCTGTGAGGATTTGATTGCATTAATCTACAAGAGCATTACTGAGTTCAGGTACTGATGTTGGAAGATTAGGTCTGGACCACAAATGTCATTCTGAGCCATCAAAGGTACTGTATAATGTCCCATCACTACAGAGAGTGCAGTTCCACAGCCCAACTCTATATCTTTTGGGAAAACTGTCTAAATTTGATTTTATCACTTTTAGTGTAGAAGACTTTTTGGTAAAACTTAAATACCAGGTCTATAAGTAACTATGAATGCATTCATTACACATTACAATGTATTTAAAGCTTGTAAAGACATGTTACAATACATTGAATGACAACTAAAAGCTATTATGCCATTTGCGATATAGATGTAATTCATTCACTCAAGAAGTCATGGCATGGCTAAGCACCATGGTTGAGCAGGTTTGTTTCTTTGGAACTGACAATAAAATGTGTTATGAACACCATTTATAATGCATTATGTTAATAATGTACAACACATACTAAATATAGCTATAATGTGTAATACATTTTTATAAAATTCACAGCCATGTTTATTACACCTTATAAGTACATTGAAGAGGAGAAAATGAAGGAAGATGTTTTTGCTGTTTTTTTTCTTTTCTAGCCAGACTTTTGTGTGTGCACTCTGTAGAGCTGAGAGCAAAATGTTCCTGTTTGCCTAAGGTGTGCACATTTCTCTCTCACACACGACACACACACACACTCTCTGTTTGCTGATGACAAACAGGTGAGTACACCATAAAACCTGCTTACTTGAGTTTCTGCTTTGTAGAATACTATTACCTTATTTGAGGTGCTAGAACTTATTTGTGTAGGGCGCATGCATAAGTAGCACAGTTCATTTAAGAACAAGCCCAATATTTTTACAGTGGAGATTACACCTACTGATTCTCACTTTTTCATATAAATATCACTTCTATGCGCCAAGTTCTGTCCCTGAATTTCTGATTCTACTGAATACGAAAATAACCCTAATACAGTGTCTTGTTTAATGCCTCAGTATTACATTAGTTATTGCACTATAATCTTAATGTCGCTAGGAGATGGATTTGTAAAATATTATTTCACAGTACCATTAAGCTCATTGCAGTGCTATTTTTGCTATCAGAATGTTTTCTATAAATAACACATGCTGTACACAGGTATATGATAAAATGAATTATAAAGTCTCTAAAATTATGGAAGCTTTATTACAGCTTCCATTCTTTTTAAAAGACTTACTTTGAGTTTTTTAAACAAATCTGTGGGGTTGTTTCTCCACACCTCCAAGAAATCCCAAAGACAGTCAGTGATGTTGAGGTCTGAGCTCTGGTGGCCAGTCCACTGTTCTGAGAACACCAGCAGCTTCTTTGTTTGATCTGCATATGTTCTTCTCATTTGTCTATTTCCTTTATTTCAGCTTCTTGACAGATACACATCCTTTCACTGTCTTCTCACAGGGTAAGAATGGAAAGAAACCCCTGTGTTTTTTTTTTTCAGATCTGCGGCAAGAGTGGGTCTTGATTTTCTCCTGTCTGTCAAGGGTTGAAGTACTGTTTTTCTGATGGTGACGGTTTTGGTTGTCTACCAGGTCTTGCACAGTTGTTAGGAATCCCATTTTCTAATCCTTTAATCGTTTTTTGAACTCTAGTGTTGGAAACTCTTGTTTTTTAGTTTTATAATAGTCCCATCTGGCATATTTTCCTCTTGGGCTTCCGGATATGGACAGCCATGGTCACAAATATTTTCTCCAGTGTATTAAACATTTGTAGACTCAAAATCTGAGTTGCTTCATGTGTTCCTGAGTGGCATAGCAGACTAAGCCGTCACCCCAACAGGAGATTGTGAGTTTAAGCCCCAGAAATGCCGTAGCCATCCGTAAGCGTGTATCCAAGTGGAAAAATGTCTAGCAGGATTGTGTAATGGAAAGAGTCGTGGCTAGTTGGGAAGTTGAGTATAAAAAAGCAAGTTCATTTTGCTTACCTAATTGAGATCCAGAACTAAAAAATAAGAGAACTTTTGACTCAACTAAGTTTGAGTTATGTGAACTCTTGTGTCCTCAAGTTGAGTCAACTAAAGAAAAGCCTTGTAACCAGTTACTATATCATTTTGAATTTAGCTGACCTCTCATTTTTAGCAGTGTTCCTCTTCTCTGCTCTCTTATTGTTCTATATTGTTCTCTATTTTCATTCTTTTCATCCCTGTTCTATTTCCACTTCTGTGTTTCTCCTTTGCTCTTTGTTACATTCTTTCATTCTTCCTCTAGTCTCTCTATCTTTCTGTACTCCTCTCCTGTGTTCTTATTTTCTCTTCTTCTGTCCTCTCTACTCTCTGCCTGTCCTTCTTCCTCTTCTCTCCTGTTCTCTTTTGTTCTCCTCTCTCTACTTCTCTTTCCTCTCTTTTCCTGTTCTTTCCTCTCCCCTCTTCTTCTCTCTCACCCTCTCCTCTCCTTTCTTCTCTTCTCCTCTTCTTTCTTGTTCTCACATCTCTTTAGAGTTTAACTGAGCCTGAAACTTTAGTCGTAACCTGAATTCAGCCCAGGAATTTTATGTTCCGAGCCCGACCCGACACACAGGATAGTATTTTGAGTTAGAACCAGACCTGAGCCCAACAAAATTCTGTCCAATAACTTTTTTGCTCCTTTTTATTTAATAGAATCAAGCTTGTTTTTAAACTCTGACCGTGAATACGAGTGGCAGCTTAATCACGTCTGTGTTTAATCTAGAACTGCCCAAAAATGCTTATGCAATCACCGTTAGCTTAGTGCTAACAAACTAGTAGAATCGTATAGGGACACTAGCAGAAGTTAGCAT
The DNA here is from genome assembly GCA_023558415.1 of Piaractus mesopotamicus. Lineage (NCBI taxonomy): Eukaryota > Metazoa > Chordata > Actinopteri > Characiformes > Serrasalmidae > Piaractus > Piaractus mesopotamicus. Next base: position 20,684 of record JAILXH010093225.1, on the reverse strand, counting down.
TATCATAGAGGTAGGTGCATTGTATCTTTCATCTCCACTTGTCGTCTTCTTTCCCTTTTTATCCTATACTACTCTCCTCTTTCTTCTCTTCTCTTCCTTTCTCCTTTCCTTTGCTATCCTCACCTCTCCTCTCACCTCCTCTTCTTATCTCTCTTCTTTTCTCCTCTCATTATCTCTCCTCTCCTCTTCTATTTCCCCCATCCTCTCCTTTCTTCTCTTCTCTTCTCCTCCCCGCTCCTTTCCTATTCTCACTTTTCTTTCCTGTGTTCACGTTTCCTCTCCTTGTCTCCTCTCCTCTCCTCTCCTGTACTGTTGTATAGCAGTGGGCTGTAATTCACTGGCTGGCTTGAGTACTTTTGTCTAAGGGGTCCAAGCACCCGGAGGCAGTGTGGAAGAGCGATGGAGCTTTAAATCAGCCTGCCTTGCTCTCACCATTAGGAGAGCACTGACATCAAACGGCCCACACCATCACCATTACTTCTACCAAACACATCCTGCAAACCCAGCCCAACACTACAAGAACAATACACCAATGAAGAAGGGCTATTCACAGTCTGTGTGTGTGTTTGTTCTGTCATACATTTTCAAGATGAAATGATTCTGAAATTCTTACTTTGTAGGAAAGCCAGGCACAAACAGGGCTGACCTGCAGGATCAACAAAAGTTTGATTCCTGACTTCTCAGTGCATCCCTGACGTGGATTTGTCAAATTCCTTCAACAGTAAACCTTCTTTAATTTAATAAAGAACTGATTAGCAGCTGAACTAGGTATTGGATTTTAACTATAAATACTGGGCATCCTTGAGGAGAGCTTTCGAAATGGTTAACACATTGACATAAATAAAAAACTGTTTTTGTTTTTAATCTGATGTCATAAAATAATGTAATTTGCTATTTTTTTTTAAGTAAATGTATCCTGCAAAAGTACATCACCAGTGTTGGGTGGTAACAGACTAAAGGATTACTTAATGTGACTACAAAATTCAAGTAATCTACGTAAATCAGAACAGGATAACTCTGAAAATAAGTAGTTGTGTTCTATACCCATTTTGTCACTCACAACATGTTACATTATCTTTACCACACTTGCAGCCTGTAAATTGTATTTTTCTAGTGTAATAAAAACAGTTGAAGCTGTCAAATGTTGACAGATTAAGTAACTTGTATTTGAAAACCTGCAGTGTACATATGGCTAATTTCGCAATAAAAGTTGATGCTCAATTGTGTAGTGGTACAGCCAAACGTTTTAGCCAGTCATTTTTTAGTTTGAGAATTGCTGTAGCATTACTTGACCAGATGTCTTGTAAATACCACACCAACAGGGCTGGATACTTACTTTTATTAAATAAATTCAGTAGAACAAAGGAAAATTGTGTAGCACACAGAAGACTCCATTAAAAAACATGTTTATTTTATTTATAAAAATTAGGCTTCAGTCTTTTAAAAACAAAGGGAACTCTTGTAGGTTGGTTAAATCAGTAGATGAGCTAATACAGAGTTTAACATTAGGTGGGGAGTAGTTGTCGCTTTCAACACAAGTTAAATCATTTTCAAGTTAAATCAGCTCATTGCTACATCACAGTAACGAGCTCCACTCACTCGCTGCACAGCCAGCAGTTCATTACACTAAATTCCGAAACTGTCATCACCACTGAGCAGCTTTTTTGTTTTTTATTGTGGCGGTTTTATGGCTTAGTCCGATTTGGTCAGACTCTGAAGATGAGACTACAAATTTGGCAAATGGTATTCGGTTCATTTCTGGCTGATTCCAGGTTGTTTAGGTTTTCTTCTGTCACAGTTGCTGACTGAAAAGCTTGCTCAGTGGTAATGACAGTTTGGGAATTTAGTGTAGTCTCATCTTCAGAGTCTGACCAAATCGGCTGTAGGTCAAATGTAATCTTAAAAGTATCCATTTTCTGTTTGTGCGTAAAGAACGCAGTAAGAAGTAAGAAGTAAAAACTTTCAAATGGCTTTAGCATCTCCTACAGCTGTCAAACTCTTTGCTTAGCAATGGTATCTTAGCGGAGTGATACAATGTTTGTGAAAAACCCATGATGTTATAGCGAAATATCAGCACGGTTAGAACACCTCTCAAACAATCAGCTTGCGTGGCTGGAACTAACTGTTGTATAAAGAACCGAATACAACACATTCTCTTTCAATCTGAAGAACCATTTCGCCATGCAAAGAAACATTTAAGCATGAAATGGTTCTACATAGAACTAATGGCTCTAAAAAGAACATTTTCGTTACACCAGGATACATGCATTCTTATTTGCTGTGAAATTCCTGTTAAACAGGACCTGTCCTCAGCACGAATGGTCAACAGCTTCTTCACTTCTGAATCATATACAAAATGCACTCCTGTGACATTTTCCACTTGCAAAAAATGAAAACTGCAAAAAAGAAGAGTCATAGAAACATCCCGCTTTAGCAGTGGTGCTTCACTGCTTTTGGCAGTAGCAGCCAGGAAAATGAAGGAGCAGGACTGCAGCTTCTTTACTGAGTGGTGCGCCATTAGAATCATACAAAACACACTCTTTTTATACTATTGAAAGTTTGACTGTAAAACCAACAGAAGCTAGTACATTACTCAACTTTCCCAGTAATGTAACAGCTCCTGGTAAAAAGTGTTGTGCTGATCAATTGCCGCATCAGTTTTTGACTCATGATTTGCATTCATGAACAGCCCCTTTCTGTTTGATTACTACTGAACTCCTATGTAAAAGTAGATGTGTGAAAGGGGCTTATGACTGTAAACCATAGCTATGTGTGGGCTTGGGAGAAAGAATGAAGGGTAAAAGAAGAAATAGGAGATTTTATAGCTTTATCCTCTCTTCTTTTTTTATCCTGAAACCAATTAAGCAATTATGAAACTTAATAAAGCAGTTAGTTTTTAAATAGTTTGCAAGTACTCCAAAAACTGATAAACATTTGAGCTCAGAGGAAAAGTGTTTACATTAGATTTTGAACTATCAATTTAATGATTGATGAACGGGAATCCAAAGAGGTGTCAGGTGTGTTATGCCCATCCCACCTCTCGTCCCACCCTCACACACCCAGTGTGTGCTGTTTGTTCAGCTGGGTCTCGGCAGCACTAGCCAGCCGTCTGCTGCTCCAGGGGGAGAAACCAGAGGGGGGGAACAAAAGGCAGCATGGCTGGAGAGGAGAGCCTCTTGGTGGGCACACAAAGCTGCTCAGGGTGGGGGGTGGTGGCTGCAGTGTGCGTGTGTGTGATGGGGGGGGTGTTGCAAGAGAGGTGGCAGCTGAGAGGACGGAGGGAACGAGAGAAGAATGGATGAATATGTATGAGAAAAAACGGCTGTCCTTCTACAGGACCCCTCGACCCATGTCCTTCTTTCACACTCTCGGTCTCACTCTCGTTTTTTTTCTTTCTCCTTTTCTTCCTCCCTCTGTCCATATCTCCCTTTTCCCTCTCTTTCTTTCTCCCCCCTTTCCCTTATTTTACTCTTTCACTCCTTCTTTCTACCCCCACTATTTCTGTCTTTCCTTTCTCTCCCTCTTTCATTCTCATTTTCCTTTCTTTCCCTCTCCTCCCTCTCTTCCTTCTCTTTACCTTTCTCTTTTTCCACCTTCTCTTTCTACTTCTCCTCCTCTTTCTTTCTCCATCTCTTTCTCTCTGCCTTTCAGTTTCTCTAACTCTCGCTCTTTACCTTTATCTCTGTGTTTTGTCCTCCTCTCCCTATCTACTTTTTTGTCCTTCTTTCTCTTTCTCTCTTAAGTGCAGACCCAATTTCTAAATGACTAAATAAAGGGCTTTAAAACTCAAAACTGTCTTTCTTTCTCTCTCTTTCCCTCTCTCATTTTGTTTTCCC
>JAILXH010093159.1:4052-28278 GCA_023558415.1 Piaractus mesopotamicus | reverse complement strand
AGCTCCACTTACTGTATAGGTGCACTTTATAGTTCTACAATTACAGACTGTAGTCCGTCTGTTTCTCTGCATACTTCGTTACCCTTTTACCCTGTTCTTCAGTGGTCAGGACCCCCATGGACCTTCACAGGTACTATTTGGGTGGTGGATCAGCACTGCAGTAACACTGATGTGGTGGTGGTGTGTTAGTGTGTGTTGCACTGGTCTGAGTGGTTCAGACACAACAGTGCTGCTGGAGGTTTTAAACACTGTGTCCACTCACTATCCACTCTATTAGACACTCCTACCTTGTCAGTCCACCTTGTAGATGTAAAGTCAGAGACGATAGCTCATCTGCTGCCACTCTATTAGACATTCCTACCTTGTCGGTCCACCTTGTAGATGTAAAGTCAGAGACGATAGCTCATCTGCTGCTGGTATTAGACACTCCTACCTTGTCAGTCCACCTTGTAGATGTAAAGTCAGAGACGATAGCTCATCTGCTGCTGCACAGTTAGACACTCCTACCTTGTCAGTCCACCTTGTAGATGTAAAGTCAGAGACGATGGCTCATCTGCTGCTGCACAGTTCGTGTTGGTCATCCTCCAGTTGGCATGCTCTGTGCACTGCGACGAGAAGCAGAGCATGCGATAAGCTTCACAGAGGGTATTTTGTGTGGCGTTGCTGTGTAGTAAGGTTTATGAAGATTGAAATGAAGTGAAGACTCATAAAAGCTTAAATTGTCCTCTCTCTCCCTTTTTTTTGTGCGGCCAATTAGATGGGCAAAGTTTTGTGTACGTTTCCACATTATGCTTATAGATATGGGGTAGCCTTCAGCTAATATGCTAGCGGAGTTCATTTTGTAACATGGTAGCACATCTGTGTTTTCATGAATGTTCAGCAAGCTAATTGTACATAAGTTTAACGGCATAGGTTGAATTGATTATGTAAGCTATATTTGTGTTGGAAGATCTGTTTTAATGGTTATTCTCTATGTTGCTGTGTTGGAATGCTGTTGTGTTGCACTAGACGCATTTCATGATTTGTGGGTTTTATTCATATAGTTCTCATGGCATGTTTGACGGCATGGACATGCAGTTTAAAAAACTTTTAACTCAAAGAATGCAACTACAGGGAGAACTCAGCCTGCTGTTGACTGGGTTGCAAACAAGTTTTCCAGTGTTTCATAGCATCAAACAGATAAGACTGTACATATACCAGGAACCTAAGCAAATGGCAAGCAGAGTCTGGAAGTATTGCATGTTTAATCCGACTACAGCTAACACATTGAAAACAGGTTAGATGTTAAAAAATGGAGTAGCATTGTTAACTGCTTTCAAGGGATTCTTTAAGTGCTAAAAGGGTGAAGTGTTCTGGTTTTGTGTACAAGTTTAAGTCATTGCTAATTTCACTATAGTTGTTTACTACTAAGCAATTCTGAGCATTAATGATATCTTACATAGTATAATTGCTGAAGGAACGTAATTTCGCTCCACTGTGTACCTGTACACAGATGGAATGACAATAAAAGCCTCTTGACTTGACTGAGTATTGTGAAAGGACTTATTGACACACTAAACACGAGTCATTCTACGGTGAAGCTGTAAAGTTACAACAGCAATCTACAACCCTTAACAACAAATCTTTAGGCATAAACCCTTCAAGAGAGACTGAAGTACGTGTAGAGACTCAAGCTGCTACAGAAGGACTACAAAGAAGCCAGAGAACCCAAAGACTTGCTAAAAAGGGACAAGAGTTCTAAGAGGGTAAATCTAAAAGACTTGAGCATTGCTTCACAATTAATTACAACAAATGGAAAGCCTTTGCTGAAGAGTCTGAGAGGGGACTCGACAGACATCTCATCAGTGAAAGCTTACAAGACCTCATGACCAAGATTTGCTGTGCTTCAAGAGGTGTGAGTTTATGAGGACTTACGGCAGTACATTACCCTTGATTAGCCACGTTTACATGCAGCCTGATAATCCGTTAATAATCCGACTAATAGCTCAATCGGAATAGAATACGTCCATGTAAACACCTCAATCGGAATAGTCTAGTACGGAATAGTCTAAACGAAAAAAGATTTTCCATCAAACTGTTGAATAGAGTGAGCATATAAACACCTCAGTCTGAATCTGTAATCGGATTGTATTCAATCGGATTGGCAAAAATCTTTGCATGTAAAGATAGACACTTTGTGATGCTGTCTCGAGGCACACCTTAAATGTGGATGGAATTGTCTTGAAAAGAAAGATAAAGGTCAAGATTCTCATAAGGAATAAGAACACTGGACTGAGACCAACTCAGTGTTCTCATCTGTAGGGTTCTAGCTGGAGCTCTCAAATTCTAAGATATGCGAACAATTCAAGCTTGTCCACTGCAAGAAAACACGAAACTGCAGCAGAGCAAGGCACAACTCAAGCCACTTTAAAGGTCTTACAAGTAAAGGAATGTGAGAAGCAAGAGCTTGAGAAACCTGAAGCTGAGAACAGACAGGGGCTTGCACTACAAAAAGCAGAAAATGCTGCAAGACAAAATGCATTAGAAAAGAAGCACACACAGATTAGAAACAGTTAAAAAGAAAGGATGCTGCAAGGGCACAACCGCAAGTCTATGAACAAGAACGGGCAGCCTGTCACTAATGCTCACCAGGAGGATAGTACAATAGCATTTACCAAAGCAATAGCAAAATCCATCAGTGTGGGCCATCTCCCAGTTCCAGAGCCTTCTGTTTTCAGTGGTGACCTGTTAAGGTACAAGGCCTGGAAAATGTCTTTATAAACTTCGATAGACAGGAAGACTATTCCAGTAAATGAGAAGGCCTTCTACCTCCACAAGTATGTCGTTGGATCTGCAAAGAAGGCCATTGAGAGTTATTTCCTGTTAGGCACAAAAGCAGCCTACCATTCAGCATGGGACATCCTGGATGAAAGATATGGAAACTTTTTCGTGATTGCTAAAGCTTTCAAGGATACACTCACCTCATGGCCATAGATAGGACCCAAGGACAATGTTGAACTAAGAGAGTTCTCAGACTTCATTCAAGGCTGTCAAGCAGTGATGTGTTTAGAGTGTTTAGAGGTCGTTAATGATTGTAGCAAAAATCAAAAATGATCACACAGCTTCCTGACTGGCTAACAGCCAGATGGAACAGAAAGGTCATTGCCTTGGTTCCTTTTTCAATCTTATTCCCTAGTATCAGCAACAAGAGAAGCTAAGATTGCGTGTAATCTGCTAACCTCTTTTCATGCCCTGAAGTCCAGTGATGGAGAAAGAGTGAAAGACACCAAAGACTTGAAGCATTGATGCAGAAGTACTGGCAGGCAGTTCTGGAGAACACCCAGATTCTAAATCATGTGTTTTATGTGAGAAGTCAAGCCACAGTATTCACACATGTCTAAGCTTCATGAACAAGTCGATTGCAGAAAGAGTCAAGATTGTGCAGATAAAAGGATTGTGTTTTGGATGCTTCAAACCAGGACACCAATCAAACAACTGTGAAAAGAGTGTTTCCGACACATGTAAAAGGAAGCACCCAACGTGTTTACTTGAAGAGCGCACCAAAGAGAATGGAAAGAATGAATCATGGGATAACGAACAAAAGAAACATTAGAAACACTCAAAGGAGAAAGAAATGTCAAATGAAAGAATGAAGTCTAAACAGATCAAAGAAACATCAAATGAAGCAGTGTCTAACAGAGAGTGGGGCAAGACATGACCAGCACCTACACGTCCACAATTATTCCAGTATGGTTGTCCACAACAACTAACCCAGACAATGAAGTACTTGTATATGCACTTCTGGACAACCAAAGTGATACGACCTTCATCTTGCAAGAAAAGGCAGAAGCTCAGGATACACAGAAAGAGCCTGTGCAATTAAAGCTCTCCACAATGCCATCCAGAGTTACAATCGTTCCAAATCAGAAGTTAACTGGACTACAAGTCAAAGGCTTTTATTCATCAAAGAAAATCACTTTTTCAGTAACTTATTCAAGAGAGTTTATTGCCAATTTAAGCCACATTCCTACACTCAAGACAGTAAGGGCAAGCCTTCCCCAGAGATTGCTTCTTTGATTGAATGTGACGTTGGTCTACTCATATGTTACAATTGTTTACAAGACGTGGGCCAAGCACGGCAGACTTCAGCACACTCCCTCATTAAACACATCATCAGCTAATCAGCTAATTAGCAAGGCCTTCAATAACTGAATTTTGAGTGTTGTGAGGGTAAACACTTAATCTCTATCAGCAGTTTGGCCCAGAAGGTCCCCAGTTTGACATACCTGGTCTAGATGGAAGAGTGTGTATCTGGTAAATCTGTGACAGAGACAAAAGTGGCTTAAGAGATGCAGAAATGCAAAGATAATTTTTATAGTGATTGTACAGGACAACAATGATTCAGCTGTAGATGATCAAGGAAAGCGACTTACCAAGTTAACCTACTTGGAAATACCCACAGGGTTAGCCTACAGCAAATATGCTAGTGGAGTTCATATAGTGACATGGTAGTATAGCTATGTGTTCATGAATGTTCACCAAGCTAATTATCCGTAAGTTGAACGGCTTATAGTCTTTGGTTGAATGGATTATGTAAGCTGTATTTGTGTTGTAAGATCTGTTTTGAGGATTATTCTCTATGAGAATGTTGCTGTGTTGCACTAGGCATATTTTATGATTTTTGTGTTTTATTCATATAGTTCTCACAGCATGTTTGCCAGAATGGACATGCAAATTAAATGTGTGTAACTTAAAGAATGCCTTGTGTTCATGACTTAACTAAAGGGAAGCTACAGCAGTTACAGCATAGTTGCCAGAAGAAAGGCTTTGCTGTCAAGGACCAACAAACTCAAGCCCTTACACTTTGTCAAACTTTACTGGAACTTTCATTGGGCCATGTTCTATGGTCACATGGGACCAAAATAGAGGTTTTTGGCAGCAAACACCAGGGATGAGTTTGGCATGGACCCGAAGATAGCCATGCAGAAAAGTACCTTATCCCCACTGTGAAGCATGGTGGTGGATCTCTGATGTCATCAGAGACTCCATCAAGTACCAGCAGAAATAAAAAGAAAACCTGATTGCCTCTGCCAGAAAGCTTAACCTGGGCCATAGTTTGGGTGTTCTAGCAGGGTGTTGATACGAAGCACGCCTCAAAATCAACACAAAAATGGTTCACAGAGTTAAGGTTTTGACGGGACTCCTCCCCAGTCCCCTGAACTAAACCCCTATAGAAAACCTGAGGGATGAGCTGAACAGGAGAGTCCACAGCAACTTGTAATCTGGACCTTGTAATCTTAAGGATCTGGAGAGGTTCTGTATGGAGCAATGGTCTCAGGTCCTTTGCCAGACTAAGAGCTGTTATCTTTGCATAGGGAGGCTGCACAAAGTATTAGTCGCACAGCGGGGAAATTCACAGTGCTACAGCAGCAAAGGGATAGCAAAGCACTCAAGAAAAGAAGTAACAAGAAAAGAATTACCTAACAAAGTAATTAACCTTCTTAATCACTTTTAGAAGGTTACTGTTTGTTACTTATTGCTGTATAGACATTATAAATAATGCTAAAGATAAAAAAGATAAGATTAAAATGTATTCTCACAAACTCTTCACAAAAATGAATAGTATAAACATTAGAAATAAAAAAAAGTGAAAAAAGGATATGTAAGGATATTTCAGCAAAATTGCTTATGGAATATTACACATGGAGTATTGCATATGGAGTGTTGCACGTGAAGTATAGTATTGAAATTTACAGTTTACATACTGTAGGTGTGTGAAATCTGGTGGGTGGGGGGAGGGTTCTACTGGGAGCAGTGCTGGTTGTACAGACTAACAGCAGCAGGAAGGAAGGACCTGCCATAGCACTCACCGTCACTGAACGAGCTGCCCAGTGCTGCCAGAGTCTCATGCATGAGGTGGCAGCAGTTCTCCAGCATGGACACTAGTCTGGCTAATGTCCTCCTGTCTCCCACCACCTGCACTGAGACTGCTCTGGCCTTTCCTGTAAAGTGCACTAATTTAATCTGACCAGTCCAGTCTATGGTTGAGATGAAAACCCAGGTACTTTTAAGAGTCCATTCTCCGTGTCCATTCCCTGGATGTTCACTGGTGGAGGGAGGTGTCCCTGTGGAAATCCACTGCTATCTCTTCGGTCTTCCCCACATTGAACAGGAGGTGGCTCAGTTCTCTGTACTCTCTGAAATCTCATTTACTTTTCTTAGTAATAATGTTGTTTTATTCAGAAGCAGGATTGTTAGCTTTATATAACCATTGTGTAAAATAAGAGTACTCTAAGTGTACTTAGAGTGTACAAAGGCTGTATGTTAATTTGTTTTCTGGTAGAAAACATTGAAACAGTAATAATGCTTATACATGAAATTGCATGTTTATAATGTTCTTTTACTTAATGCTATGCAGCCACACTCAGATCTCAATCTATGATTTCTTGATTATCAAATTGAGCACACAACCCCCCTTTTCCTGCTTTAACTCTGCCCATGAAAGGTCTGTTTTTATAATAGAACATGCAGGCAAGAGGAAAGATGTACCAGAAGAAAAAGTGCTCATAGTTTGCACTTTTAAGTGCAGATTTTTATTTTTATTTTATGTCTCAGTTTGTTGCATCTTTGTTCAGCTCATTTTTGTCTTAGTCTTCACTTTCCCAGTAATGTGAAAGACTCACTGTGTTTGCATGTTGAATAGTCTAACCAAGCTGCGTTTGTTTTCAAGTTTCGTCGATTCATTTTGAAAGTTTTGATTGGCCATCAGTAATTCACTGCAAAATCTTCTGCAAACATGGTTTGAGAATTACAGACCGAAATAAACCAGTGACCTGCCAAGCCACCACAGAAGCTGCCATTGTTAAACTCCAAAGCCTGCCCTTAGCACCTATATTGCATTTCACTGGTATTGCTTAATCTCCATAAAATTGCTATTTCCGAGTTTCAGCTAATGACAGTGTGTTCATAAGGTGAATCTCATGTCTCTTGTTCTGTCTGCCTATTAAAATATATATGTTTTTGTGCCTATTTACCTTGTTATTAATATACAATCAATAAATGACCCTTTATAAAAAGTTGTCCTTTGGTTATGTGTGTAATTTATCAATCTTGGCCGCAAGAAGACCCTAACCTGAGTTCAAGCTAAAAGTAGATTATGTTTATGGTAAAAGTGTGGAATAGGTGAATTAAGTGGTAGTTACCCACAACACCATATTGATAACATCCTGTGTATGTCCAACACAATCAGTGTGTGCGTGCGCACGCTCATGTTTCTGTAAGCCTACTTCACATTTTTGATCACTCTCTTGAGCATGTGTTTTCACCACACATTACTTTTTTTGAAAGAGCAGAGGAATTACCTCTTTGGATACTGAGGTTAAGGTTAGGCTTAGGTGTAGGTGCAGTATTACTTGGCTACAGTAAAACAAAATTCAGTAGAAGTGAGGGAAGTCCTCTGTAATGTAAGACAAACGTCTGTGTGTTTGAACATGTGCAGTAAGTGTATTTATTGTGTTCCATATGTATTTCTTATATTTTGCTACACTGTTAGAAATAAAGATTCAATGCAGGTACATTTTGCATTCATCAGTGTACAAACATTGTAAATATTCCCTCAAAGGTACAATAGTGGTTTTAAGGTCCAACTGTGCACCATAAATACATTTTTTCCAGGTGAAAAGTACGTATTTGTACCTTTATATAACCTAATGTTTTAAAACAGAACAATAAAATAAAAGGCCTGGAGACAAGACGGGGTGTATGGAGTCAATGCGACTTAGAAAATATAACTTCAGTGGATTATGGTACAGTTATGTCCCCTGACTAAAGGTACCGAGATGTACCCTTGAGGGTACCACCCTAGTGACAAGAGGGGTACTGCCCAAGTGACAGTTAATACTTAATACTTTTTTTTCTGAAAGTGTACTGTAGCACCCAAATTTCCCCTTGGGATCAATTACGTACATCTTCTTGTCATAGTAGGTTAAGAGTTATCTCAGTGACTGCAGAGTTTGCAGAGCAGAAGAGGTGATAAAGCCTTTACTTGTTTATTTCTCTCTTTTTAGGAAGACGAATTAGAGGAGCTGAGTAGCAGGTTAGCTGTTTGTCAGAAGGAGTATGAGACAGAGCAGCAGCAGATGCTCATGCTGAAAAAGGCATATGAGGAAGTGGAACTTCTCTACCGCCAGCACAAAGAAACCATAAACAGTGTGGCTGAAGAGGCAGAACCCATTAAGGTCAGTTGTGATTAGAAAATAAAATTACACTACGTCTATACTAAGTCTACAATAAGATCTTTTGATGGCAGTTTGCAAACCAAATGTGATTTTTTTTTTTTCAAAACTATACGTATTTCCATCATCGCTAAGTTCTAAACAGTTAATGAAAGGAAAAAGCCCATCACAGCACACAGATTTACTTGCAGATTCAACTAAATATAATAAAAACACTAAATATAGGATAACATTAAAACAAAATGCTTCTGTCATTCCCTGTCAGAAAAAAAACCTGGCATAGAGGTAGGTTAAACAACTAGCATACTTGGTCCTTATAAAAAGAGTAAAACACATGACCGGTTGAGACATAGGGCATAATTGCAGTACAGGATATACCTGTCATGTTCTGCTAACTAAGGAATGAGTGGGTTCCTACATGGTCTCTATTCATTCATTTGTTTGTTTCAGACGCTTGTTTCCACAGCAGCATTTTCTAGATGTACAATTCTCAAATAAGTCAGATAAGTGAAAAGGCGTGTTTTATAATTTCTAGTTTATTAGTATTATTAATAACTTTAAGGAACATTGAGGTGGATTTAGTAGCAATTGTATACACTTTGGAATTCTCAGGTTCTAGTAGTAGTTGTACAGACTTTGGAATTCTGCTTGCCCTGGTGCACCAAAACTATGTATCTTTTTATTGGACACAATTTCATGTGTCAGTTAGGATTTTATTTATTGATTTATTTTTTTGGTATGTGTGCAGGAGGAGCTGAGTAAGAGTGACCAAGAGGTAGAAAAAAGTAAGCACCATAAGAAACATTATGAGGAGAAACGTAAAGCACACCTCAACAACATACAAGCTCAGAAGATGATCTTGGAAAATAAGGAACAGGAATTGAAGGTATGACATGTTCAGGCTTGGCACATATATGCACCTGTTTTCAGACTGTCAGGTGAAAATTCACAGACAACTATGTTGTGAGCATACTACAAATGTTACCCCTTCTAGCCAACATAATTAAAATTTGTTAAGAGGAAAAGAGAATATTAATGAAAAACTTTAATTAACTCTGTGTTACTAGAATTGGCACTATTTATTAAATGTCCTTTAGATTTGTTAGTCATGTTTGTCATGTTGTGCATCTTTGTGTGGCGCAGGATTGTGTTCCTCAGCCTCATCAGTTTGACAGAATTGAAGATTTCAGATGTTTTTGTTTTTCAGTGTTCTCTCACTACAGTACCCAGCATGCATATCAGATAACTATTGGAAATCTGTATTATTCGGTCCTGACTGCTAAAGTTTAGGATTTAGGAATTTGAAGCAAACCAGAAGCTAACTTATTTACTTCACCTTTTAGCTTGTTATCCTCCTTATCTGGCAGGTCACTTCTGTAATCCGTTCTCTCCATTGTAATTATAAGAAGACTTCCTTCTTTCTTTAAACCAGAAAATCTTGCTCTACAGACTACTGCGGCACCGCTGTAGGATGCACAGTCGTGTTTACAACAGATGTAGTGATTTTCCAGTTTAAATGGATGACTTGAATAACAGAAATCACTTTTCCAATAAGGAGGACAGCAAGCTAAAAAGTAAACTCGGCGGTTTACCTTCTTTTGGCTCCTTTTCTCTAGCTGAATGGGTAGAAAACTAGTCTCTGGTGTCCATTTTGTTCTGAATGTTTTCTCTGTTATCCGCTTTTTGGATATGCCAGTGTTGTAGATTTTAAATCCCTCTAGTAGTCTTTTTGTTCAAAATGCTGCACATTTCTAAATGCATAATTATTATATGGTATATTTTGAAATGCTGCACATTCCTAAATATGCATAATTATCAATTGCCATTTTAATGTCCGTTCCAATAGCCACTAGCCACTTTTTTACAAAGTTTACAAAGTTCATCTTGTTTTAGGAAAATGGATAAAAGCAACGTAGTTGCATATTTAGCATGAGCTCTTCTTCAGGGAAATAAGAACAATAGTCATCTTGCTCACAGACTCTGCCTGGCTGGTGCACTTTGCAGACAAACTTCATTTGAATTATCTCTCTTTCTTTGGAAGAAAGAAGCTATTTTGTACAGCTACAAGGTGTACCTTTTTCAGAAAAGAAAAATAATCTGCCTTCGATGCATTTTATCAGTGGAAAATTTTGCCTTTGGTTTTTGTCCAACAGGCTTCTATAGTGAAAGCTTCAGAAATCTGCCCAGAGCGTTTAGATGTAAGAAGAACAGCTAAGAGTCTTGACAATGAGATCAGTCATTTAAAATGTAAAATTAGCACTCAGCAAGACCAACATGGAGACAGAGACACCATAATCAGGTATGTACAGTGTCCACCACTATGTTTATGCTGAAAATATTGCTATGTATAGATCTGTTCGGAATAATGAATTGTATACTTTTTTGAATATTGTGTTCCACATTCAGCTAGTATTGAAGCACATTTCATTTCTCATTCCACTTTCAACCCTGTATTCTTTCCTTAATGTGCCTCATTAGAGACTTTAGTCCATAAAACATGGCTAAGACAGCTGACTAAAACAGCTCTATTAAAATTAGAGGTATAATATATTAAATAAAGCAAGAGATATTTGTCATTTCATGAACTATTTTGATTTTGTTTGTATTGATCGCTATGAATCTTGCTCATTATACCCCTAATTAGTACATATGGAATACAGGTTTGAACTTGTGTTGAAATATTATTTTTCTATTATCTCCTGAACCTGTTATCCTGTTACAGAAAATACTGAAAATAGACTAAATAACAATGGCCTGTTAACAACAGCTTGTTAATACTGCAAATATGTAGGCATGTATTTTTATTATTAATTAAACAATAACTTCAGCTTAATTTAAACCGCAACATAATCTTGGAATTTGTTGTCATATGTAGTTACATACATTGCTGTTGGTTTATGTTGTGCTGTTTGGACATATGTATTTTTTCAGGTAATGCAGATGTAAAATATAGTCAAGAAAAATACAAAAAAATCAGTAAAAGCAATATAGTTTAAGGTTAGATTGCTGCCAAAAAGCTTTTGCAAAATGCTGCAGAGAAAAAAATAAATTATTTTTAGTGTATGCATATAATGACACTCTGAACTGACTCACGACACATTGTGATTCACCAAATATGTATAGTGCTATCAGAATTTGTGCTGGTCCTTAAATAGTCTTAATTTGGTTAAAATTAAATTTTAAAAATTTAAGACATTGAGTATTACATTGTCTTACATTTGGAACTGTGTGGTCTTAGATTTTAGGCTACAGACTAGGGATGTAATAATATACAAAAATTTCATGATGTGATGCTCGTTTTTGTATCACAATATAAAACATTTACAATGCAGACTTACAAAAAGAAATGCTAACTTCATGTTTACTTGTTTGTTTGTTTGCTTGCTTGCTTGCTTGCTTGCTTGCTTGCGTGCGTGCTTGCTTGTTTGTTTATGTTCCAAAAAGACACAGTGCTTGTTGAAGAGCGAACTGGTACAAGTCATTTTCTTAGAAGGTATACAATAAATAAAGAATAATGTAAACAAACATGAATTATCTTTATTACATGTTGCATATGTGTGTTTGGCAAACGTGTTATTATAGCTCATAGTAATAAAAGTAAACAAATTTGTAGACCATAAGGTAGGAATGCAACAATACCGTTTTTTTTTTTCTCAGACCAGAAACGACTGAGTACACATTTTTTACTACTGATACCGAGTGTGATACCATACTGAGTAACCTAATTAGAATGCTAACTAAGTTCTTTGCGTAAATGAGTACAATGTACATTTACAGTTAAATCTTTAAAATCTAGCTGATTAACATTAGTTACCTTGCCTTGAGAATTGTCATAGTGGAGAAGAGTGGGTTTTATTCCACGTCAAAAAAGCACTTAAGTAAAGTACATTTTATAGTTTTGATGTTCCTGATTTGTCACTTTCAACAACAGCCTCTGTAGCCCAGTGGCAGCAGGAATCATATCCGAGGCTAATGCAAGGAGCTCACTTTTGGAGTTTTAGATCTTGTTGAGAGTATTTTGTTTGGCTGGTTGAGTTGTAGTTGCATATCATCTAAAGTCAGGCATACACTATGCGATTTTAGAAAGAGATAGATACATAGATATACTTATAAGTACATCAGTTTATAATTTTGTTAATTTACTACATTTTCAACTTTGTTTAATATGCAGTGTGGCACAGCTAGTAAAGCACAATATTTGTTTGATGTTGTTTTACACCAGTTTATATAATATGATAATTTTTTATACTGACAGTAAAATGAGCACTTGAGGGGCCAACTCAGGCCGATTCAAGCCAGATTTCAAATGTTTCTTTAGCTGGTTATTGTGTATGTACATAGAAAATGTGGTCACAATCACAGCATCATTAGTGGATTTATTGCTCCTTGTATAAGAGTAAGCCACCCTGGACTGATTAATTCTTAGCTTGCAGCCAAATTGTCCTTAAAAGGCAAGATTTTTTAAATAACTGTTGACATTGAGACTTCACTGATTATTTAAGACCAAGTTTGAGGGGATGCAGTAAAAATCCAGGGAGTAACACCTTACCTTAACCCCTCAGAAAATAGATCAAAGATCATGTTATAAAATCATTCAAAGATGCAACTTGCAGAGTTTCGAGTGAACTGTCCAAGTGTTTGCAGAGAACAGATTCTTGGTTATTATAGCACCACCTATTGAATAATTGGTGTCAAACTTGGTGTGCGCCTTCAAAATCATGTGAAATATTAGAATTTGCCGGTACAATTCTGATCTTTGACTGCTTTTGTGAATGAAGCTAATTGAAGGGCTTAACTGGTATGTGGCAGCCATATTGTTGACAAATATACTTTCCGTGATTATTTTATGACTAGTGTTGTAAGGATATCTTTAAAAGCCTCAGGACTAGTAGAACAATATTTTTGCTAAATATGATGCAAACTCGTGGGTCACAATTATGTGTTTATGTGGAATAAACTAGAAATTATGTAGAAGAGAGAATTTTGACTAAAAGCCTCATGATTCAGGAGATGCTCTTTTAAATGTTGCTCTAGAATGGTTTTTGAATGCCTTATGCTGTCTGCTTCCCCAAACAGTTTTAGGGCAAAAAGAAGAAAAAAAAAAATCCTAGCAAAACAATAGGGTTCCGTGTAAATATGATCAAGTTATCGGCAGAGGACAAGTCTGCAAAAACAGATAAGTCTGAAAACGACTTTTAAAGATGTAAAGTGTTAGACTGTCTCATTGTCAGTGTACTGTCATAATATCTGAAGATCTAATGGCAAACAGACTAGGGTCGGTCCCTTTTTTTTTTGTCAGTTATGACAGTGGTCTGAACGTAGGGTAAGTAAAGGAAAATGCGGTTTGCAAGAGAGAACATTGGGAAGCAAGGCTAACATACACACACTTATACATTTCCATTCCTTCTCATAATCAAGACGCTGTGGACAGGCTTACCAGTTGTGTGTCAGATATTTCTCAGTGGATGTGACAAAATGTTCTACAATTAAATCACCAAAAAACTGAAATAATGATCCTTTTACTAAAACTCAGAGGAAGCTGCTTTGTGAGAAGCGCAGTTCCATAGCTTCATATACCAAACCTGAAGTATGAAACCTAGGTGTAATCTTGGATTCTGAGCTCTGTTTTAACCCACATGTAAATGCAGTCACAAAAGCTTTTCATCATTTGAGAAATACTGCTAAAGTTTGGCCATTTCTCCATTTCTATCTCAGAGCAACGCAGAGGAACTTTTTCATGTATTTGTTACAGCGGATTACTGTAATGCTCTTGTTTCTGGGCTTCCTAAAAAAAAAATTACATCCTCTACAACTCAAAATACAGCAGCACGCATCTTAACAAAAACAAAAAAGAGAGATCATATCACTCCCATTTTGAAAGAACTGCACTGTCTACCTGTATCTTTCATGGTAGATTTTAAAGTTCAGCTACTAGTTTGTTAAGGCTTTACATGACCTAGTACCCGCTTACATCACAGAATGTCTGTATGTTTATGTTCCAGCTTGTGATCTTAGATCTGCAGTGCTACATAAATAAAGCCCTATATTACTATTAAATTACTATTATTAAAGTAGAAATCATATCATAAAACTGTTAATTTATAGTTCTCACTGAAACTCCATTTTACTATTATACCCTTAGGCAGTACCAGGAGGCCTTGGAGAACTATAACAGTGTTGCCCAGCATGTAAAGGGTCTCAAACACTTCATCCACCTACTCAGCAAGATCATGAACACACGACATAATGTCTATACTGAAATGAGGAGGTAAGCACTTCAATATTATGATATTGTTACCACTACTGTTACTATTGCGTGAATCCTAGGGCTTGCAAGTAGTTGACTAATAAATCTGCTAGTCAGTGTTGTGGCAACAGTGGACTAGTCAGTGCCTGAAATACAGCGGGTATGAATACTGTAGTGAACAGGCACGTGAAGAGAACAGAAACCATTTTACTAGACTCAAAAAACAAAGTAATTTATTAGCGTGAAAATACTAGACGAAATGAAACCAATTCAACTGCAAGCTGTGTAAAAACCATAATGAAATACAGGCACATATGCCAGACCAGATAGGTTTTGAGAACTACTGTCTTTGAGAGGTGAGAGACATTTGACTGACACGCAAAACGACCAAAAGTTTCACAGAAAGTTTAACTTGACGAGCCCGTAACAAAAATCAAACATGCATTAAATGAAGTGAAATGCTGGTCGGCAAACGCACAAGATTATCTCGTTACTCGTTGCTCCCTACAGCTTCAAACAAAAAATAGGAATAACTTCAAACGGAATGCCGTGAATGTTTTCTGGTTTAGCGACTAGGCCTGTATCTCACTCTGAAAGACTTCATTTTAGAGATGCTACCAGCATTTAGCTTGATAAACAGTTGTTTCCCATCAGCCTGATAAAATGGTGCACAGAAGCTTTGATAGTCTTAGCCAATTCCTAAATTAATTAAATTACATAAATTCTCGGTGACAGGTGAGATTCTGAGAGTTGTCATGATTTAAGTTTTTTTTTATTATTATTCTTTTTTCTTTTTTTTTTTTTAATTGACTAGTAACCTATTTTTTTTAATTGACAAGTCGACTGGTAACAATTAAGTTGTGCAACCCCTATTGTAGAATAGCAGAATAGCATGTTTGTATTTCCATAGTTGTTTTTACAGGATTGTGCCTTTAGAAGATAAAAGCATATTGTCACACAAAAACCTTTGTTTTTCCCATTTTTTAATTTTTTTTTCCTTTTTTTTTTATTGTGCATTATTTGACGACTTCAGTTATCCTTTGCATTGTGTTAAAATTTCATGATGATCAGACCAATGGCAATACTCTAAAATTACTTGGAAAAAAAAATCTTTTTACACTAACTTCCATTACAATTTAAGAATGTTTTTCTACTGTAAAGTTAAAACTTTGGAGAAACAAGGATTTGCTCTGACAGCAACAGTATGGTTTTGGCCCAAAGATAACCTAGCGCTGACATTCACCACTTGTTCGACCAGCCTAACCAGGACTATAGAAATGTTATAATTAGACCATACCTAAATATGTCAATAAATATAATATGATAGTAAATATGATATCAACAAATAAATAATATAGTAATTGTGGCATGTGCAAAGGTTTGGAAACCCTGTTGTAAAGTCTCAGAACTTAATCTGACTCTTTAAACCTTGTGCTCAACAACTCAACACTCAACAACCATGGGTTCATCTGAACAGTTAGCTGAGGATCTGAAAATGAAGCTTATTCATGCCCACAAAGCAGGGAAAGCTGTAAAAAGATACCAAAGCGTTTCCCATTCGCAGTTTCCTCTGTCTGAAATGTTAAGAAACAACAGTTAAGGGAAACTGTTCAAGTCAAGACTTGATCTGGAAGACCAGAAAACCCACAGATAGAACTGCTGGTATGCTGGCTAGAAAGGCAAAGTAAAACCTTCACATTACAGCAGAATGTCACAGGAGAAGTAGTGCACCGATCTGCTGTGCAGTTATCAATTAGATACCTTACCTGCGACCTCATCAAGCGTCAACATCTAGGTAAGCCAGAGTTATTTTGGGAACAAGTGCTGTGGACTGATAAAGTAAAAAAGGAACTATTTGCACACAATCGTCAGTGAGATGTTTATAGAAAAAAAGAGCAGCATTTGTTTAACACCTTGCAGCTATTAAGCATAGGGGTAGATCTCTTATGCTTTAGGGTTGTGTGGCAACCAGTGGTACAGGAACATTGCACAGGTAGATGGAAGAATAGATTATAAGTCAGTCAAAGTCATGTTATTATAGACATATTTATGTAGCACTTTTTGCTTTTTTGTTTTTGACACAAAGCAGCTTTACAGAAAATCTGGCTCCAAGCCCCCTTGAGTAAGCTAAGGGCAACACTGGCAAGGAAAATCTCCCTAAGAGCAAGAGGAAGAAACCATGAGAGGAACCAAAAAGCAAAAGGGCACCCATTCTCCTCTGGTCAACATCAGATGGCAAAACAAATACACAAGAGCAAAATGAACAGAGGATAAGATTGTACAACTAATATTTATTATCTTTAATTATGAAACATTCAATATAGAGAAAAGGAAAATCAAAATTTGGACAGAAGTGTAGAAATTAACCACTGATAACCAAAGATCACTGTTAGAGGCCTGTCAGAGAAACAAGAAGAAGTACGTAAATGAAAATCAGTCATTGTTACAATTGAATTATAGACAATTGAAATTGTCTATAATTAAATAGTATTTGAGGTAGGTGAAGCAATGTCTGTGGTTAAAGAGTTTAAGTCTGTGCAGCAGCAGTAATATCAGCAGGTGAAGCACAGCTTTGGACATGAGGAGGCTCTGTGGTGGTCAAACTGGTCCAGAAGCCGGATGTGCAGGGGCACCCCATCAAGGCAGATGGAGCAATAGTGACAGACCTCACAGAATGGGCAATTGCTCAGCTTGGCAAAGAATCACAGACATTAGTTATTTTAGGAGTGACTGACAACAGTACATAGTGTTAATAGAGTGCAACAGTGAACTATTACAGCCTAACTAAAAGGGAGAGCCAGATGGTAACAAAGACACGAGGGCTCCCTGAAATGTCAGCGGCCTTTCACAGTCAGCAAACTCGAGTGAACGCGTGAGAGCAAGAGGGCCACAGCACCAACATTCTCAGTTTACCGAAATAGTCCATGTCCATGAACCCCCAGATCTGCACCTTTTATCTAGCTTGACTTGAGCTGTTTCTGAATTTCAAACACTGACTGGAAGGTTATTCCAAAGCAGGGGGCTTTGTATGAAAAGACCCTACCACCTGATGTAACTTTATTAATTCTAGGTACTAATAGCAAACTAGCACCTTGTGATCTACGTAGGCATGAGAGTTCATTATAGGAGATTAGTTTGTTCGGGTACTGAGGGGCGAGGCCCTTTAGAGCTTTATGTGTCAGTAGAGGAATTTTGTTCTCAAGGTGGAATTTAACTGGCAACTGATGTAGGGTTGACTGGGATGACATGGTCAAACTTTCTAGCCCTTGTAAGGACTCTGGCAGCAGCATTCTGGACAAACTAAAGCTCGTCAAGGCTTTTGCTGGAACATCCAGACAGCACGGCATTACAATAGTCCAACCTTGAGGTAACAAAGGCATGAACTAGTCTTTACCACATCTAGTAGAAAGAGTATTTCTAATTTTGCCAATATTGTGAAAATAGAGGAAAGAGGAATTACTCCTACAAGGTTTTCTAGCCTGTCTGTTAGGATATAGCAGTCTAATTTTAGTGGGTCTGGAAACCAACCTGATTCTAAAGATCGCTTTACTATATTTTCAAACCTACTATATTTAAAACAAAGATAATCAAACACCTGTTAAATTAATTTTGCCTAAAAGAGCGTTCTGTGTCCAATAGACTACTGGATGCAGTGCACCACTAACCACTAACACAGCAGCACCAGAGTCAGACTGTCCCCTCCAATGGCCATCTTAATTTGCAAATAAATCACATTTTCATTAATCCACAAGCTGTCTGCGTTTACTGCGAAGTGCAGTCTTACAGACTGCAATCTTACAGATGGCTAACCTGTACTTCATGTCAGAGACATTGGTGTACCTGACTGTAACCCAGCTGGACCATAGCATGGTGTAGAGCACAGTGCTGTAGGCCTAGTGTGTCCATGCTAGGCAGATATCTATACGGTGTCCAAAAACCTAGATGTCTCCATGACCTCTTGAATCCAAGCCGCCTAGCCAGATGTAGTTGCTATAGTTTGTCCTCTCCAGTCAATATTCAGTCTAGTCTATATCCATATATCAATATACATAGATGAGGTGCATTACTGTGGGAGTCAGCCATTCTGAATGAATGAGTCAAGAGACTAAGGGGCCACTGCTTTACACAGGAAAGAGAATCCAGTGATGTGAATAAGTTGTAGTAAAGCAGGGTGGAGGGTCCCCAAGATGAAGGTAAACTTCTCTGGCCAACATGTTTGTGAAAGCAGCAGTATAAACATAATATGATAATAGTGACACGCTGTCCCTTTTTTTTATCCAGGTTTCAAAGATTGATGACTGGATCAAAGACTTCATATCATAATAGTTCAATAATAAAATTCACAATTCATCATTGCCAAACCACCTAGTTAGCTCTTTCTGGTATACAGCAGTGGTCACCAACCCTGGTCCTGCTGTACCTTCATGTGGAATCTAGTTTCAACCACAATCTGCTAGACCTGCTCCAGCTAATGAACATCTTCAGAAGTCCTTGATTGGCTGGATCAGAATCATTAGTGTTAGATAATGGGAAAGACAGCATGTTAGAATTAGATTGCCATACATAGCAGTGGTCACCAATCCTGCTATTAGAGATCTACCTTCTTGTAGACTTTGGCTGCATTTGTTCTCAACTTAGCCTGACTTTGGCTGACTTGATGGTCAGTGTGCAATGCCGATGACTACAGGGAAGGGGTATAAAATGCTGGCATCAAGTCAGACACATTCTACTTCCCCTACTGAACTCACAGCAATGGCCGATCATGTGGCGTTCATCTTTTTTGTTGCAGACAAAATCAACTCAAAAGTTTACATTACATTTTTAGCCACATATCAGATCTTATCTAAGTAATGTGTTATGAAAACATCTGGAATGATAGGTTAAGGTGTATGGGAGAAAAGTCACACGTGAAATACCTGCTAGAGCCACACTTTGAGGGTTTTTTTTTCTTTTTCTTGCTGTTTTATTGAGAACCATATACTGTAGAATAAAGTAAACAGTATAAAATGACAAAGGCAACCTTATTGCCAGGAAATCTAAAGAATCAAGTATGACCTACAAGAGCAAGAACAAGATGTGTTCTTAGAATAAAAATGTAACATACATGAAACATCCGAGATTCCAGCCAGTGAGGGAGGGTGATGTCCTGACGTCATGAAGGTGTGTTGTAGCTTTTGCAGTGGATGGAGAGCACTGTTCAAAAACTGCAGCTGCCTTGCTTCTGCGGATTTTAATGTCATGTAACATGGTGATGTTCTGCAGTCCTGGCGAAAGTTGGACATTATTTCTAACCAGCCTGCATTGTTTGAAGTCCATCATGTATCATGTTAAGTCAGTGTTGTGTAGGGCTGCATAAGTTGACCGCAACCTTTAGCTCCAGTCCTAATCAACCTCACCTGATCCCTCTTATGATTACCTTCAGAAGTCCTTGATTAGCTGAATGAGATGTGGTAGATTTGGATGGAAAGTAAAACCTACAGGAAGGTAGATATCCAGGAGGAACACTGGTGTCCACTGGTGTACAGGAATACTCAGGATGACTATTTTCCTGTAGTCATATAATCCTTTTTGTGTTTTTCCTACAGATATCTTTCTGTGCGCTGTAAATACTATTTTGACTCCATGTTATCCCAGAGAGGATACACAGGATCGATGGTATTCAACCACAAGAAAGAGGCCCTCTCCATTTCAGTAAGCAACACTCAAATCATATTATTATTATTATTATTATTATTATTATTAAGAAGAAAATCCTTGGGAAAGCAAAACTTGATTTTTTTTTTTTTTTGTTATAATTGTTATGTTTTTTAGTTTTTGAAAATGTTTGTTTTGTGTATATTACTGACATTGCCATATTGCCTGCACTAATACCTATGAATTCATGGATTTTTATCATCACTTCATGCAAGTGCTTTTCAAATATTTACACTATACAATTGTATGCAAAAGTTTGAACTCCCCTGGTCTAATTACATGTTTTGTTGATTTTCTAAGAGAACATAATTACATGTCTACCAGAGAGAACACTCGGCAGCACATTTTAATGCACAATTGTTATTTTTATGCAGGATTTAACATGCTGAGAAAAAACATAAAATCTGGTCACGCAATTTATGGCAAATTCTGTTGTTATAGATAGATAGATAGATCACTGTATTAATCCCAAAAGGAAATTCTTCTATTGCAGCAGTACAAAGCAGAGTAAAGAGCAAAATGGACAGGTGCTAAAACAATAAAATAAACTAAAGTAATAAAAAAAATGTGCAGTACAAACATTAGAAGCAAATTGCATAAATACTATGCAGTTGACAATGCAGTGGTGCATGTCCCTTCCAAATCAAATCAAATCAAGTACAGTTCAGTCACAAGTGAATGAACTAGTGACTATGTACTGTAACTGATAACCTATGTTAACAGTTGTGCAATATGACATTTCTAGATGCATTAACAAAGTGACAGTGCAATGTGCAATATTTGTAGACAAATAAACAAAGTGGCAGTGCAATATGAAATATGTATAAATGTATAGTCAAAGTGGCTGTGCATAGTAATATGAGTGGAGAGATGTAATGTAATGTCCAGCTGGTGTCCAATGAGCCTGTCTTGTCAGTGGTTCAGTATACAGTAATGTCCTGGCACAGTGATGAGGTGTTATACACTGTGATCACTGTTGGTACAAACAATCTCCTGTACCGTTCCTTGCTACAGCGGAGCTGAGTGAGTCTGTTGCTGAAGGTGCTCCGCTGTCTAACCAGTAGGTCATGGAGGGGGTATGATGTATTGTTTCATCATCTTTCAACCACCACCTCAAAACCATTCAGTGAGCATCATTCAGAGCCACCTCAAAACCAAGACTAAGGAGACCTTAGTCTTGGTCACATTAAGGAGCAGGTGGTTTCTCGTACACCACTCAATAAAGCTTTCCACAAGGTTTCTATATTCTCCTTCCTGCCCATCCCTAATGCACTCAAAGAGTCAGAAAATTTCTTAAGGTGGCAGAGGTCCATCCTGTATTGGAAGCCCGTCGTATACAGGTTGAAGAGAGAGGGTGAGAGCACAGTTCCCTGAGATGCTCCAATGCTGCTGAAAAGATGATCTGACAGGCAGGTTCCCAATTGCACATTATGGGGTATCGGGCCAATACCGTGCTCTTTTACTTATGCTCATAAAATTCACTGATACCAGATGATACTATGTGAGCAGAGTGTGCGCTGCCACACTAATGAACAAATGCAGTGAAGGAGGCTGTGCTCATCCAGACCAGAATGTTACTGGCTCCGTGGAGGTTGGACACAAAGTCACTGGTCACTTTCCACCTTGGATGCTTACCACCTGCAATACACTATGTAATTTTAGCTTTTTATTAAACACACACAATTACAGCCAGTTCCCCGATTTGGGTGGAGACATGCAGGCTAACAAATGGGAGTGGGAAAGTCGAAAGACCATATATGCTGACTTTACCCTGTTTGACTAAGTAGAATAGCCAGGTATAAACGTTGATTTTTTAAAAAAACTAATTTTGTAAAATAGGCTGTAGACAGACCGTATTGTTTTACCGTGTACATCACTGCCTGGCTTTTAGCTTCAGTGCATTGTTACTAGTGCTGCTCTGTGTGTTCGCTCAGTACTTGGCCACAGCATGTTGTTTTGAATGACAGCTTTATTTGAAATTTTTCGTTGATAGAGCTGTTTGTAAGAGCTGCAGAATAGACAGAGGGTGTTCATACAGCATTAGTAGATAAATCATACTCCACGGTCTATTCAAACTTAGTGTGAGTTACCAATGAACAAGATTTCTAAAATCGCAGTCAATGTCTGGCTTTAGAGGACATTCAACTACACCTCAACCAGCCAAACAAAATGCTTCAGTCCACAAGAAAAGCTGTCAGCCTCCGATGTGATTCCTGCTGTCACTGAGCTACAGAGAAAGACACAGATAAGGAGCATCAAAACTATGCAGCTGTAAAGAAACTGCGTTTCTGGCATGGAACAAAACCCACTCTCCTCCGCTGCAGTGCTGCTCGATACAATGTAACTAATGTAGCATAGCTAGCTAATGCACTTCATTTAAAATCAGATTTCACTTAGAAAATCAACAAAACATGTACATTTCATCTCTGTATATTCAAACAGATAAACAAAAATGCACATTTGCACATAGCTACAGATGAGGTAAAGTTAAGGAAGGCAGAGGCGAAACAAGTTTTATTCAACTAGTTGGACAGACCCCCAGTTTAGCTATTTGTCCACAGATGTTTTCCCCACTCTTTTCTCCTCTTCTTATTGTTAGGTCAGATGTTAAGTTTAATAGTGATTTTTTTTATTTGCCTTCAACTAAAAATCACATCCAACACCCCCAGACATTATAAGCTGCATCCACTGGCCCAAGGCAGCTTTGTTCATGTCCAGTGCGACCATTTGACGTTACCCAGGACATATGTCGAAATAATAGTGGCGAGCTGGCATTTGACCCGCCAAACGGAGGGGGGAGTGGTGTGAAGCACACCGCTGCTGGTCTCTGGAGCAGTGAAAATGTATTCTGTGGAGTGATAAATCGCAATTCTCTATCTGGCGGTCTGATGGGTTTGGTGAATGCAAGGAGAGCATTACCTGCCTGACTACATTGTACAAAATGTAAAGTTTAGTGGAGGAGGGATAGTTGGGATGAACTAGGACAGAGATTGCGAGCCCTTTCGTCCAACATCAGTATGTGACCTGACAAATGCTCTTCTGAATGAAGACACACTAGAAAGTGCATGCCGTTATAGCTGCAAAGGAGGGACCAACTCCATATTATTGCCTATGGATTTAGAATGGGATGTCATAAAAACTCCTGGGGGTGCAATGTGTAGGTGTCCCAATACTGTTGTCCATATAGTGTATATGGTGCTGAAAGTAAGCTTATGTTAGTAAATACATGCTATAGACAGTGGTCCATTTTTGTCAATCAAAGAAAGGGTAGAACAGCACACTAATGCCATGTGGTTTTCGTTTTCATAAACTAAATTTACTTCAATTAATAGTCAGATTTCACTCATATAGGACATGTTTTGCAGATGGGAACATGCAGTCTTCACTACTAAGCTAATACAAACACGAAATGTAAGAGAAAGGTCAAAATGACACCTAGGGCTTACGCACGACACATCGGTATCAGTGTAGAAGGTAGATACACTTAATATGTCAACAGAATTACACTTAAAGTTGGCATTCATCCCTAATTTTATGTCCCGTACATAGGCTGTTAATGAAGCCTCCCTCTTGTGCACACAGAAATAGTGATAGATATACTGAATATGTAACTTTATTATAGCCATGGTTTTAAATAATGAAAATATGTATTATCTGTAATATACACTATATTGCCAAAAGTATTCGCTCATCTGCCTTCACATGCATATGAACTTGAGTGACATCCCACTCTTAATCTATAGGGTGATGATGTCGGCCCACCCTTTGCAGCTATAACAGCTTCAGCTCTTCTGGGAAGGCTTTCCACAAGGTTTAGGAGTGTGTATGTCGGCCCACCCTTTGCAGCTATAACAGCTTCAACTCTTCTGGGAAGGCTTTCCACAAGGTTTAGGAGTGTGTTCCAGAAGCGCATTTGTGAGGTCAGACACTGATGTTGGACGACAAGGCCTGGCTTGCAGTCTCCGCTCTAATTCATCCCAGAGGTGTTCTCTCGGGTTGAGGTCAGGACTCTGTGCAGGCCAGTCAAGTTTTTCCACGCCAAACTCGCTCATCCATGTATTTATGGACCTTA
>JAILXH010093147.1:5315-17188 GCA_023558415.1 Piaractus mesopotamicus | reverse complement strand
TTGTATCTAAAGCAGCCATTTTTTTAACATGACTGCACTACATACAGAAACAGTGATTTAAAAAAAAAAAAAAAAAATTGTATTTACACAATTGGTGGAGGAAAAAAATAAAAACACGCTCATGTGTCTGATCGCTAAAACCTTACTGCAGAACCTCTACGGAGAGTTTTGTTAATACATAGCAACTGGTCACTCATTAAATATACCTTTAGGTCCACTTACTACATAGATGCACTATGCAGTTCCACAATTACGTGATTAAATGGACAAATAGTGTAGATACAAGATAGGTGTACTTAACAACATGGCCAGTCAGTGTATATATATTGTTCGTGCACTGTGCTGGCCACAGTACAATAATGAGCTTTTGTTGTAAACAACTGCACTTCAATGATGACATGACTTGTCAGCTGGTAGAGGAGCACTTCAGAGACTAAAAGCTGTTTAAAGGACAGGTTTGCTGTTTTCAGGCCAGACCCTATTAAAATTGTTGTTTTCGATTGTTTATAATCCTGCATAGCACAACAGCTTTAGCACTGAGATACTTAACACTGCTCTGCTGCTTCTCACTAGGCTTAAACACAGTCCTATGGGGCAACAGTTTAAGCTTTCAAAAACCCTGATAAACCTCTTTCTACAAACTCACAGTATGACAACACATCCTTGGATATACTATAAAAAAGGTCACAAATCATGCTTTCTGTCTTTATTTTGTATTTCTGCAAATTTGTTCTCAGGTCTACATTTCTTGTTTTAACAAAAAGTTAGGCCTGTTCGCAGTGAGAACAACCAATGCCAGTTCTGAGGAGCCCATACTCTGCACATTTTTGTGTCTTCTTTATGCCAACACAAGCAAATGAGGAGCTTGATTAATCAGTAAATGGGTTGCATCAGGTGTGTTAGATGAGGGGAAACACAAAACGTGCATATTGGGGGATTCTGATGACTGGAACACCTTGGACAAATGTTTCAATAATGGACACAATAACAGCTAAAACTGTTGTAGAATGTTAATCACCGACTCATTCTGGTTAACTTGCTAATAAATCTAAGCACAGTAGGATACAGAGGACTGGTCAAATTTAAATATTAAGAAATTCACAGATTCTATTCTAGAACTCCAGCAAATTAACAGTTCAAGAAAAATGTGTAAATTTGTACTGTAAAACATTTTTCAATAAAAGAGGCTCATAAAAGTGCATTAGATATCTGTTCATTTTAAAAGCCATCTTATTATGCCAAGAAAGATGGCTTGTACTGCATCTCTTCCATTGTGTGGATTTAAGAATACTCACCCAGCCAGCATTGTGTATAGAAGAACTCCCAGACTCCAGATGTCACATGCTGCATCATAACCCTGCCGCATAAGTACCTACAAAACCACATGCACAGACACATAAATAAAGGATGGAAAGAAAAACAAAACATATACCTTCTAAAACTGCCAAAACCTTGTGTGACAGTAGTTAAAAGAACCAGTTTAAGCACTGTAAGTACATGGACTAGGCTAGCCATTTGTTAACATGACTGCACTACATACAGAAACAGTGATTAAAAAAATTGTATTTACATAATTGGTGGAGGAAAAAAAAAAAAATAAAAAAAAAAATAAAAACACACAACATGCGCATGTGTCCGATCGCTAAAACCTTACTGCAGAACCTCTATGGAGAGTTTTGTTAGTACACAGCAACCGGTCACTCATTAAATATACCTTTAGGTCCACTTTTTACATAGGTGCACTATGTAGTTCCACAATTACGTGATGAAATGGACAAAAAGTGTAGATACAAGGTAGGTGTACTTAACAACGTGGCCAGTCAGTTTAAGCACTAAGTACATTGACTAGGCCAGGTGATACAGCAATAAACATAATTACACTTAAGATTTGAGACTGGGGTTAAGTGCTTCACCTTGAATAAAAGTAATCAAGAGTTTGACTGTAATATCATGTAATACTATCAAAATAATCTGTATGACAGCATCAAATCAAACAGTTAAAACTTTTGAGTACACATTCACCATTGTATGTCGACCTATGCTTTGTGTCAAAAGAAGTCAGGCCATGCTTGGCTGACCTTTTTTTTTTTTTTTTTTTTTTTAAATACCAAGACTAGCTGTAAACATGAATCGCTTAAAACTGATATTGGTATACTCAATCAAGTCAGTGGAAAACAGTCAACAACTTTATCAAGAGAACAGCCATGAGAGAACAGGTGCATATACAGCAGTCTAACAGTAACTAACAAATTCATGAGTTTATCAAGGAAATAATAGCCTACCTTTACAAGAACAAAAAGGATAATGAAGGACAGGTTTTGTCATGCCCCAATTTCACACTCTCACCTCAGGTGCCACAAAGTTGGCGGTGTAACAGGGTGTGAGCAGCAGGCCGTTGTCTCCTCTCAGCTGCTTGGCAAAACCAAAGTCGCAGATTCTGATCGAATCGGGGTTCCCTGAATCATCCATGTAGAGAATGTTGCTGGGCTTTAGGTCCCTGTGAACCACCTGGTTAGGGGAGACAGAAATAATAAACAAAAAATAAATAAATAAAAATAAAATAAAACAAAGAGTGAACAATCTGCTTGTTTATTACACGTGTCCAGTGTAAGTGGACTGAACATAGATTCAATGAAGTCTATAAAGACAACACAGACTCAGTGAACATTTAAAACATCTGCTTGAAATTTCAAAAGTACTAGTCTCATATAAACTTCTTTTCATACTGGCTGCAAAACACTTGTTAATATTTGAAAATAGGTAATGTTAATTAGGACCTAACCAATATGGAAATGTTACCAGCACGTATACTGATTTTGGAGCTAAACACTGTTAACTGATAATATCAGCTGATCTTATGTATTCTGGTAAGACATTAAACATGGCTCTTAGAGTTTCATTAAAAGAGTGCTTTACTGATATGGTTGTCAGCGGTCAATTGTGAATTGTCAAATATGATCGGCGGTTTTCAAATGTCATTTATTAAACTTGAAAAAACTACACAAAACTATTTAGAAGTCATAAATAACAAATAGGTGAGGTTTGAGGGCCTAACAGGATTCTTAGCGGACTTGTTGGTTTCTGTTAATTCTGTTATTTTTTTCCATCAGTTCTCTTCATAGGCTTTTTGCATTATAGCACATTACCCACATGCTAAGGGTTAGGTTTGCATGTATTACACATCTGTTTTAGTTATTTTAACCATGTTCAATTTACTAGCGCAATGTGTAGTGCTGAGACAGAATTAAACAGGTGGTGATTGTAAGCTTAGCAATCTCTGTAAAGTTAATGGCTCTACCAGATGAGATGTATTTTTTCAATATAATATAAACAGCCACTGAATATCAGTGCTTTATCAGTGCCCTCATCAATGAATCCACATGACATCATCATCAGCCCATACTGACACCCTAATGGCAATGTCATGGCCATAATAAGAAATCCGATAATATGCACGGGTATGATTCTTTTGTGTTCTGGTATGCAGTTGTGCTCATTGATGATTCTGTATCTGTCTCACCCCTTGGCAGTGCAGGTAGTCCACTGTTTTGGTGATGGTGTAGAGGACAGCACTAGCCTCTCGTTCTGAGAAGAACTTCTGCCTGAGAATCCTATCCAGCAGCTCCCCTCCCTTCATCAACTCTGTCACCAGATAAACAAATCTCCCCTCGTCGTACACCTGGGACACACAGAAAGAGGTAACACAACAGTAGGCTCAGTCATGCTCTGGTACACACAGACAGATCTACACAGATGAGACCTGTAGAGGTGAAGTGGGGACAGAGACTCACATCTTTCAGTGTGATGATGTTTGGGTGCTGCCCGTACCGCATGAGAATCTCTATCTCCTCCGATGGGTCCCGCTTGCTTTTGTCAATAATCTAAGATAGAGTGAGGGCCAGAGAAATACATCAGTATAACAATTAAAATGTGACCTACACTACAAGTTATATAAAAATGAAAATTCTAAATGTGGTGAATTCAATTATATTCAATTGGAACAAAAACATTTGCTTATGTACACAGATTGTATAGTGACGTGTTTAGATCATTGTCATAGACATGTTATTACAGTTTAAAAACAATTGTTTTCAGCTATTGTACCCTTTTTTGTATTTTTTATTTCTTTGGTATTGTTGTTCAAAAATTACAAAAAAATTTACAGCATTATAAGAGATAGAGCAGCATGTAACAAACTGATCACACAGCCTTTGCTTGGATTCTACTGCCCTCTACTGGCTATGACAAATGAATGCTTAATCTATGCATTTACTTTGATCAGTGTCTCATTTAGAAAGATCTTGTTTTTGTAGTGTGGCATCTCTCACCTTGACAGCAAACTCCATGGTGGTGACTCTGTGGATGCAGCGTTTGCATATGGAGTAGGAGCCCACGCCAATGTCCTCCTTCAGTTCGTACACATCAGAGAACTGGGCAGTTCCACTGTGCATCTGTAGCAATTAACAGGCCACATCAATTATGTAACACTTCCTGTCCTAAAAGGTAAATCACAATGAGGCCTCACAGAGTATCTCTTAAAAGTATTTCCACAAAACCTCCCACTATACCAGGTCTTTTAACCTCAGATAGACACAGATCACCTCAGTCTAAACCCATTTGATGTATCTGACAGTATTTACACGACACAAATTTGCAAACACCTTTGTGAGTTTACTTTCGTTCTTAAAAATGATTGTTGCTCTCGTGATACTGGATTAGACCTGACGAAGACATATACATATTAAATGTGAAATTTCCATTTCATGATTTTACTGTATTATGCAATCTTTATACAGTGCAGCATGAAAGCAACTAGACAGTGGACAATTTTTATGATTACGATTACAGTGACTACCAGGTTAAAATGTAGAATGTCAGCATTACTTCAACTGTATCTACATACACTATACTAAGCATATCAAATAGGAATTACAGCTCTTTTGATACACATTACTTCATAATCTTCAATAAAAAGCCATAATAGGTGACCCATAGATGCTGTGTATCTTCCCTGGTGATGCTCTGCAAAGTCTGTAAAGCAGTTATTTACAGTTCCTGCTAGCTTTGCCTTCAGTCTAGTTTTCAGAAATTAAAATCCATGCCCAATGCATGTGACTGAATTGGACACTCAAGAACATTCCATGTTTTAGACCTGAAAAAAATCTAACTGCTTTAATTAAACGCTTCAAGCAATCTATTGTGTTTTGAAGAATCTGGTTGGAGCAGTTAAGATGCTCATGTACACTTCAGAATTCAGCTAGCTGCCCCCACTGTCCGTCAAGTTAAGACAAATGAGCGGGTTCCACTTGTAGCCACACATGCCTATACCACCATCTTTTACAGATAGCACTGGGTATCCAAATTCAGAACTTTTAAGGTAGCGTCTACATTACTTAAGTACTGCAGAATATCAAAAAATGTAATGTCATTCACCAAATTTCAATGTGAGCCAATAAGCATATTGTGAATCGAGACTGTTGACTGATTGCTTAATTTACATGTGTAAATTAAATGCATCTGTATGCATGCTATTGACATCAGCCCTTCTTGATTACTCAAATCAAAATTGCCAGCTCAGTTTTGTCCTACTGAACAGAGACAAACACACAAAAAAAAACTGTTGCATCATTAGTATCAAAACATTCTGAACGATACCCGGCCAAATCCACAGAAGTGATCTGATACAGATCATGAGAAGGTCCTTTTTCTTTGTCCACTAATTCTTTGTTCTGTCATTTTGTAAGCAGTTATTCAGTGTCCCCAAGTACAGTACAGTACGTTTCAACGTCAAACAATTTAATGTTTTCAAGGCTTACAGTCTCCTCGAAATGTACTGAAAAAGCAAGGCCAATTCTTCTGTTTTTTGCTTTACACTGAAGAAATTTGGTTTTG
Source organism: Piaractus mesopotamicus (assembly GCA_023558415.1). NCBI lineage: Eukaryota > Metazoa > Chordata > Actinopteri > Characiformes > Serrasalmidae > Piaractus > Piaractus mesopotamicus. The sequence goes on along the minus strand of JAILXH010093147.1, from coordinate 11,296 downwards.
AGAACAAAAGATTAATACGAGATGGTAGATCAGAATTTCAGTTTTTATTTCCCTATATTTACATCTAGATGTGTAAAACAACTTAGAACGTGGCACCTCTGGTGGCAGACCACACAATTTTCAGGTAAGTCAAAGTAAAGAAAGTCTTTAAAGTCAGACAGTCTTTAAATAAATAAAAGTAAATAATACTATTGTGTATCGCTTGCAATAACTGCATCAAGCCGATGACCCAATAACATCACCAAACTGTTGCATTCTTTTTCTGCGAACCTTTTCCAGGCTTTTACTGCAGTTTCTTTTAGTTGTTGTTCAGTTCTCCTCTTCGAAGGTAAAAAATATGCCCAATTGGGTTAAGGTCTGTCGACCAACTTGGCCAGTTTAAAACCTTCCACTTTTTTCCCCTGATGAAGTCAAGTGTGCTTTGGGTCATTTGGTTTGCTGCTTGAAGAAGCTCTTCCTGGTCAGATTGGATTAATTTCTCTGTAAATTAGCAGACAGAATTTTTCTATCCACTTCCGAATTCATTCTGCTGCTACCATCATGAGCTATCAGTAATACAGATTAGTGAGCCTGCTCTAGACGCAGCCATGCAAGCCCAAACCATGATACTACCTCCACTTTGCTTGTCTGATGAGCTTGTATGTTTAGGACCTCCACACTTCGGTGGAGGTTAAAAAACCTCAGAGCTTTTGTGGCTCATCTTTGTATTTCTTTGTGAATTCCAATTTGGCCTTTCAACTGCTGATGAGTGGTTTGTATCTTGTGGTATAGCCTCTAAATTTCTGCTCTTGAAGTCTTCATCAAATGGTGGATTGTGATACCTTCACCCCTGCCTGGTGGAGCTTGTTGGCAATGCCACTGACTGTTATTTTTGGGTTTTCTCGACAGCTTTCACAATGTTTCTGTCATCAAATGCTGTTATCCTTGACCGACATGTTCAATGACTGGCTGCTGGTACACAACATGGTTCCTTTCTTTTTCCACAACATTCCAAATTGTTGTATCTAGCTATGTCTAATGCTTGTGCAATGGCTCTGATCAATTTTCCCTCGTTTCTCAGCTTGAAAATGCCTTGCTTTCCACCCATAGCCAGCTCTCTGGTCTTCATGTTGTGTTATCCTTTTTAACAACAAATGCAGTCTTCATAGGTAAAGCCCAGGGCTCAAACCAAGAGTAGACCTTCAGAGCTATTAAATGTGTGAACAATCTAACAGGGCAACAATAAACTTTTCATTATTTGTGTTCACTTGAAAAATTGTTGGGGTTTAAACAACAGATGCTATGCTCCAAGTTGTTTAACAGTTCATCATTTGATCTCAAACCTAAAAGTCTTCAGTGTATGGAAAAAAACAAAAGAACTGTCCACTGAGACTGTCAATGGTAAAGGTCTCACTGCTGTATTCCTCCTCTTTATAGTAGCCCTTGTCTCTACCTGACTATTATTTTTTATTTTCATGATGACCTGCCTTAATGGTACAAACCCTTCTTTAGTTTTCATGTTCAGAGACAGCAACAGAATCCAGCTGGAAATGCTACATCTAGAATCAATGCTAGACCTTTCTTAGCCAAGAAACAAGCCACAATTAGTACATTTGCTTACTTCGGTTGCTCAAAATGGGACAATTAAAAGAGAAGTGACTGCTATATGGTTCATCCAATATAGCTGCAAATATACTTCAAGTACTTATGGCTGCACTAAATTTGTTATACAAGTTAACATATTGATATCAATCTAATTCAAACCCTGTCAAAAAATTTCACGACATGGAAAAAATCCTCTATTATTCTGGCATGAATTTCCACGCAACAGTATCTCTCTGACATGTTGAATCACCAAACTATATCAGGCATACACTCAAATCAACACAGAGGTGTATTCTAAAATAGAGGCAGTGACCGCAGTATCCTAGATAAAAGCAACCCACATACGTATACACTCAGAATACTCTGGCCTTCAGCTGAGTTACTTTTCTTTAGTCTCATTCTGAGGCTGAGGCCAGCTTTTGCAAATACCTGTTCTAAACAGACAGTACATTTGACAGGACCATTCTAACAGTTAAAGTAGGAGGCATATTATGTGAAAAATGTTAACACTCTAAATTGACAGTACAGGCAAAGGAGATGTAAATTTTCTCTTCAATATTCTACAAATACTGACAAAACTTTTTCCCGTTCGACTGATAAATAGAAATTTTTTTGAAAAACTACAGTGGAATTGTTTTGGCAGGAAAAATAACAATCTAACAGAAACGATACGCAGGGCAGGGGTAAACATTTCGGTCAGGCAACTCAGGCCAGCAAGCCAATTAATTTTGTGTTCTAAATTGGACCAAACAGGTCTTTTAAGAGGGAAAAAAAAAAATAAATAAATAACAAATAAAACAAAAACAGCAAAAAAAAAATCTCCAAGGCAAGTGGCCACTCAGGCCATATGCACTACATTTTCAAGAGCCATAGTGTGAAATGTTGCAGCCAAGGCAATATACAATGTCTACCACTGGTCTGCTCAGATTACCTCATCTTTATCACATCCCTTTGAATAACCATTTTCTTTATCAGAAGTCAGTGTTCAAACTGGATAAGCAACAGGATGTGACAAGGACTTGACATGATCTGAGCAGACCTGAGGTAACTTGCTTACTGCCAGTTTGATCACATCCTTCTGATGTAGAAAATAGTACATGGTCTAACAACCACTTGTTTAGCCAAACTTCTTCACTTCTATTGCTCCATACACATAGGCCCCCAACTTCAGGTTGGTTATTGCTAGGAGCAGTGTTTGTGTTTGTGAAAGTGAAATTTATGTAACAGCAGGAAATTACGCCAGAAAGTACAGCATCTGTATAGCTATAAAGTTGTTTTGATTTTAAATGAGCTACAGGCATAAAAATGTGCTAACCTTTTTAAAAATTACGTTTACTTGATTGCTTGCAAAATGTAAGGTACTCTAAGGTTAGGGTTTAAACATTCTTGTAGAATATAAGACTACCCAAGCCTGAACAAATGAGCAGCAAATCTGGTTTCAGAGCAGGATTACATTATCACTTAAATTATCACCCAAACAGACCCATGGATGACTAATTCTGAACCTAAAGGGTGGTGGAAAACAGCCCACTCTTTGAGATTCACCCACAGGAATGTTGGTGAGAGTGGGTGAAAGGAAGAGGTGAGAGGGGAAATTTTGTATCTGTGTGTGTCCATGGTTACCAGCATGGCTTACCTGCACGATGGGGAGGATGTTGACTAGAGGAGAACTCTTGCTTTCCTCCAGGGAGGCCGGCGCTACAAAGCTGAAGCCTTTGAAGAGCTGGTGTGCGTTTGCACTGGGAGGAATGCCTGGAGAGTCTGGTTGGGGGTGTAGGGAGGAGACACACAGTCAGACACAGCATAACCACATAGTGTCTGAATGCACTGTAGCAAAAAAAACAAACCAACAAAAAAAAAAGGTAAAGTAATAAAGCTAAGGCCTGAAACAGGACGTTCAAAGGTATGCCAAGACCTGTCTTAAATGATACCGATAGAAGCACATGAGTGCGTTGTACTTTAACAGTTAAAGTATTAAAATCTAACTTGTTTTAAATGAAGCACAGTAGGTATATTACATTACTATCGAGTAGCGCTGCAGTGAAGAGCAGAAAAGCGCTTCTGTACAGCTGTAATACAACTACCATTCATAGTTTTCATCTGTCTCTTTCAACAACAGTCTCTGTAGCACAATGACAGCAGGAATCCAAGGCTAATGTATCTGATGAGCTCACGTGTGGAGTTTTATGTCTTGTCAGACTCTTTGGCTGGTTGAACTTGTAGATGAATGTCCTCTAAAGCCAGACATAAAACTGTGATTTTAGAAATCTTGTTCTTTGGTGAATTGCACTGTATGTTTAAATAGACCATCATGTAGAGACAAAGCCCATGATTTATATACTCACACTGTATGAAAACGCTTGGTCTGACTGACATGGTACGTGAAACACAGCTCCTACAGACAGCTCTGTGCCATGAACAACTCCAAATAAAGCTTGTTAATTCAAAATAACACACCGTGCACAGAGTATTGCGCGGGCACGCTGAGAGCAGTGCAGCTAACACTGTGCACTGAAGCTAAAAGCAGGTGGTGATGCACGTGGTAGGACAATGCAGTCTGTCTACAGCCTATTTTACACAAAATACAAAGTCAGTATATGGACTTTGGTAGCATATGTTAACTTTTTTTCCCTCCATTTTGCTAGCCTACGTGTGTTCACCTGTATTGGGAAAGCAGTTGTTACTGTGTTTCTGTGTGTTTAAAAGTGGGCTAAAAATCACACAGTGTATTACTGGCAGGAATCTGCCAACATGGCATGATCAAATGGACCCGAAATTTGTGTCCGACTGCAGCACTTTAAGTAACACTTCTCTGTGTGAGCAGAGCCTCCCTTCGCTGCATTTGTTCATTAGCATGGCAGCGTACACTCAGCTTACATTGGAATGTTGATATCGGTAAATTTTTATGAGTACGAGTAAATGAGCACAGTATCGACTCAATACTCGATACAAGTATTGGTATGGATGCATCCCTACTGTTAAAAAGTCATTTTTGTGTATTCAATGTATTTTTATTTAGCTTTCATGATTCACTGAACAAAAAAAAAATTATTTACATTCCTAAAATACATGACAGGAGACAATGAAGATTTGGAATGATTTGTCTTACCCTTTGGAGTTTTGGCTGTGAACTCAGGGTCAAAACAGAATGTGTCATCCGGTTTTCCCGCTGCTGGTTTGAATGGAGGCTGAAGTTCTCGTCGGTAGAGTTTCTGTAAGCAGGCAGATCAAGTTAATCTACCAATCATTTTGGTAATTAATCAAGCAAACAGAGGTTTTAAAAAGGCCTAACAGTAACAATGGACTAACCAATAACAAACCATAGTGAGCCTTTCAAAAAATTCCAAAACATTTTATTGAAAAAAACAAACAAGCAAGTTTTGAAAATGGCTTTTCTAAAAAAACAATAATAAACCCAAAAAAATGCATATTCATGGGAGTGTTCATCAGACTCACTCTGTAACAGCTAGTAGAATTTAATCAAATTCTTTATCAATATGTAAACTTTCAACTAGTCAATGTCAGTTTATCTTAACTGAGGTACTATTTAATCGATTAATCACAACAGCCCCGAGATGGATTAGACAAACACACTCCCACTCCAGCTCGTGCAACTCTTTATCATTCTCTGTCTCTGTGTCTAAAAGGTCAGCACTGACAGGCACAATGGTCAGTGTGGTTTGAGAATAATGTTTCTTTTCCAGTTAGCATGCTGGGAGGCAAGGGCAGAACAGGCTTTGTGGGAGGCGGAGCCATTCTACACCTGTTCAGACTGAGCTCAGTCGGACTAGAGGTGGACAGGCCGAGTCGCAGTTGACCAGCTGTACTGAAGAGGTGGCAGAGAGACAGATTAACCGTCTCCTCTCTCCAGGAGCGCCCTTCCCTCCACTTCACGGTCAATCAAGTACCGCTGGCTCCTAAACGCTCCTTGCTGCGTCCATTAGCGCAAACACAGCCAGAGCTGGCCCGCTGCCTGGCCGTCTGCCACATACACATACACAGAGTGTGAGAATGAGGATGATCTACACTGCCTAATGGAAGCTTAGGCTTCAAGGTTTAAAGGTTTCAAAACTGAGGGGAGGGGCGATAAAACTGATGAACTAAATTTTTTTAATGATAAGAAAATATCACAAAAATTATTTTAAGATTTTGGCCAGGCCTAATTTAGAGATAGAGTGCAACTGAAAAAACTTTTTTACTTTTTTAATTTTACTTCTTTTTCATCTTTCCTGACTCTTTGACTGTAAAAATATGGTGCTTATGTTGTATATCAGTTGTTTCATTACATCATTTCAATAAAACTCTTTTCTCAGAGAACAAAACACTACTTTGAAATTTCACATGTCTATGTTCTCGTTTCTCAAAAGGTACACTACATTTCTAATTAGTTTTTTCCC
>JAILXH010093134.1:49512-59911 GCA_023558415.1 Piaractus mesopotamicus | reverse complement strand
TTTTTTTTTTTTTTTTTTTAGGTTAGCGTGTAGCTGTGGTGATGAAAGGAGCTTAGCCCCTTCTCACCGTCGGTGCGCCGGCTGGACAGAGCGAGAGAGCTAAAGCGGAGAAGATAGAGCCTGAGGCCTGCAGCTCAACTCCAAAACAGCTGGACTGTGTGTTTTTGGCCTGCTCACTAGTGCGTTGATGTTCAATGCTAGCCTAGCTCTGTTGCTGTGCACACTTCACTGATTCTGCAGCACATTTCAGTGTTTGGGATGTATTTCATCATGGACTGCAGTATATTTGACATGCATTTCTAATATATAATAACATACGTGGCCACATATTTTATCGCCACATCCACGTGTTCAAAGTTTGGCGAAAGAAAGCTGCTTTTTGGTACATTTGAATTACGGTCCTCAGAAAGAGAACAGGCAGTAAGGAGGGATGCTAAGCACAAGGTTACGCGTACTTTGATTTCAGATCATGCCGAGCTGTCAGAAAGAGAAGGAACGCAAACCACTCACGGGAAGAAATAACAAGGAAGGTCAGGAAACATCTGAAGGAGAGGCACAAAAAGATTGTCGTCGAGGAATCAATCCCTCACCGACTGTATACCACGCAGGTGCGATCATTAATCATTAATAGGTGAGGGAAATGATAAAAAGAAAAACCTCGGCAGGTCTGATTTGGTTCATTATTCATAATAAGCACATCTGGCGTCACATTCGATCAGTTAGTCTATTGACGTGTATTTCTTCGGAACCCAAACGATAACGGGACATTTGTTATTAGCCCATAGCCTGCGGTTTTCTTGTCCCCCTGGGCTCCACATAATGTGTGTGTTGTTTTGTGTACCGAAAAACCATCATAATTCATTTTCGTATGACCATTTTTCCAAAGTTTCTCCGCCTTTAAAGGAATAGTCAATCAGCCAAGACATATTTGGTGTCCAAGTTTGGTTTAGAGCTTGCGCTACAAGGCTAATGGTGCTGACAAAGACTGGTAGTCAGTAGTCACCCAAACCGTTTCCACAAATACATGCCAAAATTTTCAGATGTGTTCTTGAGTACCCAAGTTTGGTAAAGTTGCATGGGCAGAGCTTATTTATACATTTGTGCTAAAAAAAAAATTGGACCACATTATTATTCGCATAACTTTCCGATACTGTTCCGCCTTCAGACTGTGGGAGGCTGGAGTGCAGGGGTGTGTTGTAAAATGCCTCTACGAAGGAACGTAGTGTTAGCACAGTAATACCTAAGGCTTTCCTACTGTAAGGCTGGTGAAACTTTCCGGCAACTGTTTTGAGTTGCCTGCAACCTAATTTGCTACAAGAAGCAATTCAAAAAGTTGCATGCAACATAATCAGTTACTCCACTAGTTCACCAAATACAACGGCTCGTGTTCTTCGATTGCACCATTCTAGTGATACAAATTCAACGGCGTTTGCAATCAGTCCTGTTTCATGAAACTGTTGCAGCTGAGTTTCAAGTGAGTTGCAGGACACTTTCCAGTCAAAACGGCAAATGTCAAAAAAATGTAGTATTTGTGTAGGTTTCAAGCGACTAAAATTGCATGAAAGTTTCACCATATGAAGCAAGCCTAAGTCTTGCTTACTGAAAGATAGAACGAGGAAACCTACGAGGTTTTGTGTTCCTTTTCGCAGAATTCAGCGGGTACGTTAGCAACAATTTCCTGCTGATTTTGGGACACGTTCAAAGCGAAGCTTTTGGCTAAGAACCACAAACTAGCCATTCAACAAAGTCACCGTGCGCAAAGTATGTAGATCATTTTTCACCCGACGATTACATGGAAGGTCTTCAGTGGGACATATAAATCTACACCTAAGCCAAGTACATAATTACATATGACACCTCAACGAGGCGAATCTGAGCTAAGTGCTGTTTCCTTTTTCTCCGTCTTCGTTATACTCACTGTCAGGCCATATATAGCTAACGTTGGCTGAGGTTAGCTTTCTATTTAGCAGCTTCTTCTTAGAATTTTCCATTGCAAATAAAATAGTGCAGCAGTTGTACTCCGGGGTAGAGGTCTGCACGGGACTGTTTTCTTAGTCCTGCTCTCCCAAGATTTCATCCCGCTCCTGCCCATTCCCACAGAAAATCATAATCACTTGTCCCGCTCCCGCCTGCTACCAAAACCGTTTGGTCCTGCTTCCGCCCACAGTTCAATCAAGACGAAGTAACATCCAATATCTGACAAAGTCTATTCACAAATACATCATTCTATGCTGAAATAACACGGCAGTCATGGTTATCAGGCTTACTGTGAAGCAACTTCACCAAACGCTACTTGTTCCCAGTAAACACAAAGCAGGAATTAAACCACAGAGCGGTTCATTTTGGTGTTTTGCTGGGCAGCTGTGGCCGTCAGACTGAAGACTCTGCCATCTCTGTAACGCCTGATTCGCACATGCTACCTCCGCGAGCGCTGCAGCTCAAACACGCTGGCCCTTCATTCATACAGCATTTAAGCTGTGGAGCGGAGCAGTGAGAAAGTTATAGAGACATTCCTTTTTCCAGAGGGATAAATGGCCACATCGGTCACTCTGCTCAACAAAAATATCATTTATAAACGGACACGGCATGTTTGTTTATCCTCAACAGCATTCTGACTTGTGATTAGGCAAAAGTTTCAAGCCTGGTTGACCAACCGGAAAATCTGTCTGCAGCACAGAATGTTTAACTATTGTTTCGTCATTAATTAAATTCAACAAAACAAATAGACTTAAGTTGTGATATATTTTTCTATTTCATTTTTTACTTATTTTCATGGCTTATTTCAGTGTAATTTGCTGCGACACGTGAAAAAAATCGGCGCCAGGTCTATTTTCTAAATACCGTGGCGTCTGGGACACTACGTGTGGCGTCTGGGACACTCTGCGTCAGCCTACGTGAACGCGCTGCCCACTTAACATGGGCGCTGAAATGAAAAGCAAGACTTTCCGTGTCACTCGTCCCACGCAGATGCAGTATGTGTGAATCAGGCCTAAGCTGCGGGAATTTGCGTGTTGTGCGATGTGATCTGTTGCTTCGCAACTCTTTAGAATGACTTCACTCATTTTAACCGTTTTACTGCTATCCTTTCATATGTGTGTATGTTTTAGTGCTTGTTCTATTTTATTGGGTTTGTTCATTAACTGGCAGGATTTCTCCGCCTGCTCCCGCCTGCAGTGGGCTGGTTTGCTGTTTTGGCTTTATTATGGCATTTAGGCTGGAAAATCATGGAAACTTGATTTTTTTGGCAAACTATTCTTTAAAGTCTGATATACGTGTTCTGATTGGCTATGCTGTATTGAGCTTCATCCAGGCTGAAACACTGCATATAACTTCAGTATGAGTGGGCGGGGCTAAACCGCTGTAGGCTAAATTCAAAACAGGATCTGTCTCCATGCGTGGACTGTATGCACTGGGGAGTGAAGAAGTACGTAAGTTTGAGTGTAGCTGTGTCCCAATTCAGGGGCTGCATCCGCGTCCTTCTTTTCCACGGAAACGGAGGATCCAACGGGTGGATCCTTCGCCAGCCAACACATCCCAAGATTCGTTGCGTGCTGGCGAGGATTTGAGAACGTGGCAGCATCAGCAGAGGAGCGAACAGCAGCTGAGACACTTTAAATATAAGCACTGGGTTTAAACTGAGTCAAATAGCTAATGATAAGGCGAGGTGGTCTGAAGCGGTGAAGCATCTCCAGCTATAATAAATGAAAAAATGAAAAAAACTATAATTGAAGTTTCTGGCTCCATCTTTAAAAGAACTTTAAAAGAACTTGGCAGGACGCAAAACAGGAGATCCGCCGTAGAGCAGACCGTCTCGTTTCGGTTCAGCCTTTGCGGGTCTGTGCAGCCTTCGAAGGATGCAGCCCCTGAATTGGGACACAGCTAATGTTCACATACTACACCAAGCTCATATTTCAAAAAAGTGAGCAATATTTGGTTCTACGAAATAGGCCACTTAAAAATACACGTAGCATTTACTGTTGCATGTCATTTAAAGTGTGTAGACATGTAAGCGTACGTTTTTGGTGAAAATGCTTCAAATTCGGGACTGACAGTGTGTGCTTGGAGAGAGCGAGCGAGAGAGGAAGTTGATTATTTCCCCCTTCCCCTGTAGAGTGGGAAGACCTTGAGACTTGGGGACTTTATTTATTTGGAAGCTGAGATATTGAGCTGGACTTGAATTAAAATGAAACTGCCGGGTGACCTAATTCTCTACTCTTCAAACACTGCCTCTAAGTAACTCTGTCTTTCTGTCTTTGCCTCTCTGTCTGACTGTCTGTCTCTCTGTCTCTCTGCGTTAAGGGTGGTTTTTTCTCTACCAGCTTACTATTGGTGCAAACTTAGAGGAGGAGGAGGGGACATAGCCAGCCCAATATAAGACAAAGACAACTTAGGTGAACTCACAATACGGTTTTTGCATGATAATTTCATTTATTGAAGGAAACAGTTGTCCAACACCAACTGACGCAGTGTAAAAAGTCAATCAACCAGTTAACTAATTAATTAAGAAATTATTTGATAAGATGGCAGGTGAAATCAGCTTGGGGGAAAATACTTTTTCACAGCACTGTAGCTTATGTTATTGATAGTATTTTCTATTTCCAAATCTACCAAACTAGTCATATTCTGTTGTCACTGCAAGCTACAGAGTGCAGCTAACGGCTAACTTCGCTAGATTTTATTTGTTTCAACATTAAACGATTATCTACACTATAAAGTGTCGACACATGTATGGTCTGTTAATAATATTGTTTGTTATGGTGTTTGACATATAAAGCATTAGATATCATGAGCATGGTAACTGTTTACTGTGTTTTATGTGTGAAATCTGCAGATTATGTGTGATGCCATCTAGTGGCAAACCATTATTATTAGAGCTCAAAAACATAAGGGAAAAAAAAACCATAATGCTAACTTCTGTTAGCAGCCCTATGGGATTCTAGTAGTTTGTTAGCGCCAAGCTAACTGTGATTTACATGAACACTTCATAATGTTCCACCTTAAACATTTAGGCACCAGAACTACCGCTGCATTTAAGGTGGAATAGAAAACTTGACATCAGTTCGAGATAAAACACAGACATTTGAAGCTTCTAAAAGACATTCCGTTTTTTAGCTGAAGTTTACGACAAAAAATATTTGCGTATATTTCAATTTGAGAGGTTGAGACTTGACTTGGACTCACAGCTGAGACACTTGATCGCGACTCAGACTCACATTCAGAGACTTGAGATGTGGACTCACACCTCAGACTCGAGGTTTGACTCAGAGTTGCACTTCAGAGACTTGTCACTTGACTCGGGCTCAAGACTCAAGACTTCTCTCAGACTTAAATTCAAAGACTCGAGACTCAACCCAGACTTGCACTTGAAAGACTCAAGACTCAACGCCAACTTGCACCTCAGATACTTGAAGCTCGACTCTGACACTAACTAGAGAGGTTTGAAACTTGACTCGGACTCAAGATTTCATTCAAACTTGCAGCCCAGTGACTCGAATTCGACTCGGATATTCCGACAGATATTCAGAGACTTAAGACTCGGCTTGGACTCTGACCCCAGAGACTTGAGAAGTGGCTCCAGAGACTTAAGACTCGACTTGGACTTGCACTTCAGAGACTCACCATGCCACTCAGACCAAAGTCTCAACTTGTACTCGCACCTCAGAGCCTTTTCTCAGACTCACACACAGAGACTCGAGACTTGACTTGGACTCACAAGACTCAGGACTCAACTTGGACTCGCGTGACTTTAGTTGACTTGGAATTGCACCTCAGAGATTGAGACTCGACTTGGGCTCTCACCACAGAGACTTGAGAAGTGACTCCAGAGACTTAAGACTTGACTTGGACTTGCACTTCAGAGACTCATGACACTTGATTCAGACTCAAGACTCGACATGTACTTGCACCTTAGAGACTCATGACTTGTCTTGGCCTTGGACTTGGCTGGTGGCAGATCTGATGTTGAATTGTACTATATGGCATTTAGCTGAATTCATTGTCGTGCTCATGGAACCATTCCCAGTTAATCTTAGCCCCTTGGCACAGAGCATGGTCATTTGCAGGCTAAAAACAGCCACAGATGGACACATTGCTGCCCCTTGACTTTGAAACATTAATCAACTTTTATATATATATAAAAAAAAAAAATGGCCTAATGTTGCCCCGCTCCAGATGTAGGATGGGTGCATGGTCTTACATGATTTTCTCCATCAGAGTGAAACATTCGTATGCCGAGGTTTGGGCAACTCTGGTCAAGATGGTTTAGTTGATTGAATTGAACATATTAGAAAAAAAAGAAACATAAAATGTGGCCTGTGCACAAGTTATGGCACATTTTATATGTTATGTTTTACTTCTTCCAGTGTGTGAAACTCAGCAAACTTATTTCCGTGTGTTCTGTAGCCCGTAACTGTTACCGCTCTATCTCCAGCAGTCATTCGCTTCAATCTCAGTGATGAAACACCGTACAATTTAACTCATTTCACCTTTGTAGTCATAGTTACTGCTGTATTCTACTCTAACTTTGACCTAATGCATCTGGAGACAATTAACGGCTCGAGATTTCACACTGTCTTTGTTCTTTCCGTCTGTTTCTGATGAATGAATCCTTTTCTTCCTTCCACCTTTATTCATCCCACTCCATCTCCTCAGACGAATCAGCACCTCCGTGACAATGTGATAGTAATCTCTGATGACAGAGGTTCCCTAATTAGAGGAGCACAATCTGTGGGTTTTAACCTGTGAGCGGTCGCCAACAGAATAGAAAGAAAGAACATCTCAAATCACACCATGCATTTAGAAGGTGGTGCCATCAAATGTAGATACGATCCTACACAACGATGTGGCATTTTCAAACCATAGGAAGGTCAAGACGTCGTCAAAATGTAAAGGATGATGGAAGAACGTAGGAATAAAAAAAATTGTCCATGTGTTTGAACTGTTTCAAAACAATCACACTGCTGTATAGTCGCCGCTGTGGCATCGAGGCGAGTTTACGTCTAGAGCACATTTCATACCGAGAACAATACAAAGTGCTTCACAGAAACACAGAAAAATAAACCATTAAATAACAAACCTGCTGAAAAAAATCATAGAAAACATTAAAAAAAGTCTGTTGGTACCTGGTGGTGCCCAATAGTCCCTGTCTTTCTGATGGGTTAATATCACAGTATAAAGGACTGTAGGACACTCTTAGGTCCCTTTAGGAAACCATCAAATGCGTCTGGAATCAAAACACCTGTTAAACCATTTTAAGGCAAGGCGAATTTACTTATACAGCACCTTTCATACACCGCTGTCATTCAAAGTGCTTTACAAATGAGAAAATACAGGGTCGAAACATGATTAAAACAATAGGTTTAAAAGAAAAAAATCTTTAAATTGAAAATCAAAAATTGAAATTAAATTAGTATAGTTAAAAATCTAATAAAAAAAAAATTAAATTAGTGCCATCAAAGAAGGAAAGGGGCTAGAAATGCTAACAGTGTTTAAACTGAGCCGAAAGCTGCTCAAACAGGAACGATTTCAGGCTGGACTCAAAGTGTCCAGGGGCTCTTCTAATGCTGTCTGTCAACTAGGTTCATTTAAGAGCAGCATAGTAACCAAACGCTGCTTCTCCATGTTTAGTCTTTACCTTCGGCAGGACTAACTGACCAGTTAGGGGTGTTCCCTTCTTTTACTCGTAGTGAGACTCTGGCAGCTGCATTTTGAAACATCTAAAGCTGTTTGACGGTCTTTTCGGGAGTCCAGTGAGGAGACCATTACAGTGATCAATCCTGCTAGAAATAAGGGCGTGGATGAGTTTCTCCGGGTCTGCTTTAGTCAGAACGTCTCTGATCTTGTTCATGTTTTAAAAGTGATAAAAAAAGCTGATTTGACACGACTGATAAACTGAGATCGGAGTCCATTAGTCCACCAAGGTTACGCGCTAGTACTTTAGATTTCAGGGCTTTTGAATCCAGATAGGCAGCTAAGTGCGTGCCTCTCATTGCTATTCCCAAATAAAATAATCTTTGTTTTATCAGGGATCTCTCTCTGAAAGGCATTTGTAAAAATAGTCATGAAAAATTATTATTAAATTTGCATTGCAAACATAAAAGACAATGAAATGAAAAGTAAAATAAGGGATTGAAATAAATGAAAATACTGTTGTGCCGAGATAAAGTGCAGGGCTAAAAAAAGGCACAAGACGTCAAGAACGTCTTTACGCTGGGCTTAAAGATGGACACATTTGGAGCAAATTTGACCTCATCGGGGAGTTTGTTCTAACGGTCAGCAGCATAATGACTGAATGACCCTGAGTATTCCGATACACTGGCCTCTACATCAGCGGATGGTTGTACAGCTTATTTGCATAATGCTGCTGGGTATTGTAGTGAAAAACCATTGATGAACAAGAACAATACAGAATCATGAATTATGTCATATAAAGGTGCAGAATATTGCATAAGATCACGAATAACAAATGCTAATTTTAGGCTGGAATTCCCCTATAAGTAATGAGTAACTTACAGAAATCGAATGTTTCTACCAGTGATAGAGTCCGTCAATCAGCAGTGCTTATTCTTATTCTGAAAACAGATTTCCAGCGGTTGCAGAAAGCTCTGCGATTGAAATTCATTCTGACTGGCACAGCGACCTTTTTGGAACATCACAGATTTGCTCATAAATGCGAACCTAGTGCTTCTAGTGTGAGCTAACCTCATTCCCCAACTCTGGTGGGACTTTCTTTCTGGGATGGGAGCATTTGATATGCAAACAGTCGGAGAAATTAAAAGACAAACTAGTCTGAAGGGAGAGAGGTGACCGTTAAACTGCCTGCCTCCTGAACCAGTTTCGCTGAGAGCTGCTATTAAAATTACATGCCAGAGCAACAAGCAAGCGATTATGATCCCACCCAGCTCTCCAAGGTTTCTACTCATTAACCGTGATGAAACGATGAGCTTTAGAATCCAGGGCGGCCTCTCCAAAAAGTGCTGTGTTGATTTATTTAGTTGGGCTTTTATTGTTTACAGACGATGGTAGATGGTGGTTGGCGCTGCGGCTGAGGGTTTGGCAGGTTCTCCTGCAAAGAAGAGTCTTAGTTTAAAGTCTCTTTCTTTATCTCACCCAATTAACCCAAATACAAGACCCTCATCAACCATCGTTTATACAATTCGTAGTATTGGACTGGTCATAGTATTGGACTGGTCACAATTGGTCATTAAGAAGAGTGCGTCTCCATGTTGGTTGGTGAGCTGTAACTCTGAATGTGCTCTGATGGAGCTCGTCTCATCACTGTTACTGCAGACACGGCCCTGCAGGAGGATAAACAACAAAAAAACAGACCAGAGTGACCACGAACAACATGATAAGATGTGTGGACACTTTAGATGCGTCTCCAGAAAACGCTACGAGGAGAAGATCAGCTAGATTGGTGGATCAGTATAACCTGCACATCTCAGTTTAGGACATTCCAGTGTGTGAGATTTTATAAAAACTAATAAAAGTGGCTGCCAAAACTCTGAAATAATAAACTCATACACAGATATGAAGATGAAGTAGCTTCTTATTCACCAGATTCTCCTTTGAATTTTCTGTTCCACCTTAAATGGTGCTGCAGTTACACTGAGGCACCTTAAACACAGAACGAATTACATAAGTTGGTGAATACAAACAAACATCAGCTTCCCTTAATGAATACATCAATTTACCTCAATAAATACATCGATTTACGTCAATAAATACTTTAAATTACTTCAATAAATACATTAAGGAGCATTTATTGAGGTAAATTAATCAACAAACCCCTCAAACTTCCTCTTGGAGGTGTTTAATGAGCAGCTAAAGAGCAGCACAGCAGAGCAGCTGTTGAACACGTCTCACTGGCTGATCTAACGCCACGTTCAAACCACACACTTCTGTACTTCACCTACTACACTAATGAGTGCACTTCTAAAGGGATTTGCACTATTTTTACACATTTAGTGAGCTAGTATGCGGTGTGGGGCGCTAGTAATGCGGCGGGAGATTTCAGCCGTTTCGATTTCAGCCTTTAATTGTTAATCACTACAGCAACAAATCAAATAAAATCAAGACAATACACTCAAATGTATTAGTTAACACGCTTTAAAAAGGAGATTATAAAAGTGTTTAAAAGCATGTTTTACTGTATTTGCTGGATCAGTTATGACACTACAAACAGCAACAATATATAAACTGAGTCAACACTACCCAGTAGTGCCTCGATACAATATAAACTCAGTCGTGTTCTACAGGTTGAATGAATGAATAACTGACTCTAAATGTAGGTATTGTGATATAAACTGAGTCTGTTCTACAGTTTCTTATTAGCTTGAATAGTTAACCGACTCTAAATGTAGGTATTATGATATAAACTGAGTCTGTTCTACAGTTTCTC